>PISW01003122.1:78541-223955 GCA_004023785.1 Mungos mungo | reverse complement strand
GTTTTTGAGTTTGAGCCCTACATTGGGCTCTGTGCTGACAGCTCGGAGCCTGGAGCCTGCTTCCGATTCTCTCTCTGCCTCTCGCCCACTCACACTCTGTCTCTCTCTTACGCTCTCTCTCAAAAGTAAATAAACTTTTAAAAAAAAGTGTGCTAATGACTGGTTTCACCTCCAGAATAAAGTTGGTAGAGGGCAACCTTTCCTTACTGTTCCCACTTAAAGGTATTTAGAAAATTACAAAAACAAACAAAAAAACCTTTTTCTTATAGCAGTTTCGCTGAGATAGAACTCACATCTGACACAATTCTTAAGTTTAGCTTTAAAAAAATTTAAAAAAATTTTTAAATGCTTTTTTAAAATTTATTTTTGAGAGAGAGAGAGAGAGAAAGAGAGACCGTGCGATCAGGGGAGGGTCAGAGAGACAGGGAGACACCGAATCCGAAGCAGGCTCCAAGCTCTGAGCTGTCAGCACAGAGCCCGATGCGGGGCTCGAACCCACGAATTGTGAGATCATGACCTGAGCAGAAATCAGATGCTCAACCGACTGAGCCACCCAGGCGCCCCTAAAAATTTTTTTTTAACATTTATTTATTTTTGAGAGAGGAAGCATTGTATATGAGACAGAGAGGGGCGGAGAGAGGGAGACAGAGGATCTGAAGCAAGCTTTGCGCTGAGTGCATAGCCCCAGAGGGGCTCAAACTCACAAACTGACCATGAGATCATGACCTGAGCCCAAATCAAGAGTCAGATGCTCAACCAACAGAGCCATCCAGGTGCCCCTAAGTGTTTAGCTTTTAACTTTTCACTTACATCTGCCATTATAATTACTCAGACTGTAACAACACAGAAAACTGTTACTATTCCGAGAGCAACAAAACATGTACGCTTTCATACAAACACAGAAAGATGGAAGAATGAAAACGGGGTGCCCTGTTAGAGGACTGTGGAATTAGAGGGTCTTTTTTCCCCCAAAATATTCAATTCTTGCTAATACAATAATTTGACAACAAAACAAAACAGAACCCTGACAAGAGAACCACCAGAAAAGAGGTACCATGTAACGCTTTCCCTGTCAAAGACCTCTGAGAAGGCGGCCAAGTTCATGCTCTAACAGATCCCCTTGGCTGTACCCTCCTGAAAAGTGATTCTCAGTAGAACATTCCACAAGTGGGGGTTCTCCCGAAGCTCAGCCAGCACAGGCACACGCGGACCCACGTGCGAAGGCCAGAAAGGGACTTTCCCGCACCACACGAGCCGCCCCTCTGAAGTGTCCGTCATGCTGAGCAGGCCCCACGCTGCTGGCTTACGAAAAGCCCGAGCCCCTCCCTGCCTGATTCCAAAGTCTGGGAGGTAGAGGGAACACGCTCAGAGCCCAAATAGGAAAGCCTGTGCGCTGCAGCAGCCCTGCAGGAGCCGGCACCCGTTCCAGGCCTCGCATGGCTGACAAAGAGAATCGAGGGTTTCAATCAGAAGCGCTGCCCACGGGCAACTGCCGGCAGGCTCCTGAAAAGTTCTCGCTAAAATCTGCAGTCAGGAACACGCTCCCGGGAGACACGCTCCACGGGCGGCGTTCAGAGCGCAGGGGTAGGACCCGGACGCCTGCAAAGACCAGGAACAGTGCCGGGGAGGGGGGAGGCTGGAGAAGAGAAGCAGCGGGAGACACCGGAGTCAGCTCTGCCTCGATGCAAAGCCTTCCTCTACACTTCAAGCTGATTACTAGCACTTGGAGGCTGAGACACTTGACCTTCTTAAAGGAATTCAAGTGTGTTCTGCACAGTCACCAAAGGTGAGACCCGCTCACTTGGCTGAGCCAAGGCCTCTGGGGAAGCTAAGTGAGGACCTCATCAAGTCCCGCTGCTCTGACCTCAGAGACAGTCTACCAACACAGTTCCCAAACTGCCCTCAAGGCACCCCCAGGGTGCTGCAGCCAACTCCCAAAGGTGCTCACGACCTGTAAAAATTTCAAGGGAAACACAGCATTACTCAACGTCTATCAGAGACCACACAGGTTTATGTGCTCTTTCTTTCAAGTGGCTGTCAAATTCTGAGAGTTGTCATGTTGATTCTTTGGAGCTAATTGTTAGGAATTTCTTTTGGCCTATAAGTTCTTTTTTTTTTTTTTTTTTTAAGATTTATTTATAAGTAATCTCTACACCCAACACGGGGCTCCAACTCATAAACCAGAGATCAAGAGTCACACCTCCATTGCCTGAGCCAGCTGGGTGCCCTTGGCCTAGGAGTTCTGTGAAAAATTCCTGAGACACCCAGGGTGCCAAGAACTGAGAAAATGTGGCAACTTCCAACGGCGCCTGACCAGACTCAGTTCTGCTACAAAGGCCAAGGGACGCCAACGACTACATTTTAGATTGCGGAAGACTCGACCTTGTGCATCCTCTCTTGTCGCTGTCACGTCACCTGGTAAAGGGGGCATCAGAGACGAGCCAAGGGCAGCCGGAGCTATGTGCCTGTGGTCCCAGAGCTGGAGGGAAGCCCAAGCCCGTGCTCGACCCAGGTCTTCTGACTTCGAGTCCACTAGCCTGGCTCGAAGGTGCGAACTCACCTTTCTGCACTAACTTCGGGTCGAAGAAGCTTAAGAACGTTTTATCTTCACTAGGGTTAAGCACATCTTTTTAAAAAATGCCAGAACCATTTCTCCCCCGCCCAATGCCGCCCCCTTGACCCAGAGATGCTATTTTGTTTTGACAGATGTTTGCTCTTTGGGCCAAGAGGATTCTTTCCTTGGGTCAAAGCCGGGACTGCAAGACCTCAGGGAGGCCGGCATCCCACCGGGGATCCCACCCCACCGGGTGAGGCTGGCCCTCCCAGTTAGCTGGCAACGGCCGCTCCGGCTTTCCCGGCTTTCCCATGAGGGTCATCAGTGCCTGTGCTTGTTTTCAAAGGAAGGGTGTGCCAGAGACAGTGGGCCAGTGGAAACACCTTCATCCACAGGAACTGTGGGAGCGAGGAAGGGAACACGTTCCAGGGCAGCCGAGGTAGAACACAAAGGAGAGTGGGAAAAGGAAGCCCATGTGCCAAGGGCAAACAGACGGAGGAAACACTTAAGCCATCTGGCACCCCTGTCCCTGCAGTAAAGAGCTGAACAGAGGTCTGTCACTTCCGCTCGGACTTTTTCTAGGACAGCAGTGCCACCTTCTGTCGAGTAGTCAGATCTGAGTCGGGTTGCTTACTGAGGAGGTAAGACCAGAAAATTGAAGTTAGAGAAAAAGCCATGATGGGACAGAAGTGCCGAGGCATTCTGCCGCCCGCGGAACACTCAGCCACCTTCTCTTCTCTAGTTTAGGGCAAGCTCAGCAACCCGGGGCTCGATCCCTCCTCCTCAGGTGGACAGATCAGCACCAAAGGGTCTCTCTAGAAGTGAGTCTGGAGTTATCATTTCTCTTCACACCCATCACGGAGCCCAACACGGGGCTTGAACTCATGATCCTGAGATCAAGACCTGAGCTGATATCAAGAGTTGGATGCTTAACTGACTGAGCCACCCAGGCACCCCTGAGTTATCACTTCTTACTCAACCCCCAAATATGGACTTTGCGCTCAGAGGTAACCCCCAACCTCAGAGTGATAAAAATCAGGGCACCTTCTAGTCTTTGTGCTACACTTGTACTTTGTAAAGGTGGCAGACAGTAAGTTAGGGAAGACTCAACTCTGCTTCTCCATAATACCCAAGCCCCCTCCCAGGAAACTGTTTGGGGGCTAGTCCCATCCACAACCCCCAGATCTCGTTGTGACATTCTTGATAAGTACTTCCTTAAAACTTGTCTGAAAAAGGGCCAGAGACAGGGTGCTCACTACCCTTCCTATAAAGCAGCTCAACCCATGTTTGGCCAGAGATGACAAAAGGTCTTCGTTATAGGAAGACAAACGCGTTCCTTGTAATTCTTCTGTATGTTGCTTCGAGTTCAGCACGTGGCTCCCCCTCCCCTCCCCCTAGGGGCCTTCAGACAGCAGGGAACACTGCAGGCTCCTCCCTGGAACCTTCCCAGCTCCGGAACCTTCCGTGTGACGTGGTTTCCAGTCCCTCACCTTTATGTCGCTCTCTTCTGAGCGCACTCCAGTTTCAAACTGTGGAATTCGATATTCCCAAACCAGCCCAACGGCAGGGCGACCAGCCTGGGAAGCAAGCATAGGTCATTGCAACTAACGCTACCAAACAGACATGCCAGACGCTATTCAGCTAATTATCTATTTACGCTTACTTAGTTAATACGCATAAAATGAGTGAGGCAGATTTTATTAACATGCCTAATTTTGGGGCACCTGGGTGGCTCCGTTGGTGAAGCGACCGACTCTTGATTTCAGCTCGGGTCATGAACTCAGTTTGTGAGTTCAAGCCCCATGCTGGGGTCTGCGCAGGCAGCACCAAGGGTGCTTTGGATTCTCGGTCGTCTCCTCTCTCTGCCCCTCCCTCACACTCTCTCAAAAATAAACAAACATTAAAAAAAAAAAAAAAAGAGATGCCTATTTCCCAGGTGACAAGCTCTCAGGTTAAGGGACTTCTCCAAGGAGAGCTGGAGTTCAGATTCGGGGCTCGGACTCCAGAACCTTGACTTCCACCCACCACGGGGGCGGTCTTGTCTTACTCTGGACTCTCACCCTCCTCACTGCACCTCAAGGTCCCGCAGGGCTGCCAGCTTGCTGGACGCTTACAGAGCAGTGAAAAGAGTCACCAAACGATGACTCAGTAGTGCTGACCCAAGATTCTGGTTTAGGAAGAACAGCACAGGCCGTTGGTTGGTCGATCCGGGGACTCCTGGAGGTCTGTAAGGTCAAAGCTGTTTTCCTAATACTAAGACTACTCCCCTTTTTCACTGTGCTGATGTTGGCAGGGGCAATGGTGGTGGGCCCTTTAGAACAAATCAAGGCAGCTGCCCGGGGTTTTAGCAGTAGGAATACTCTCAGTTACAAAAAAAAAAAAAAGCCAGTTTCACTTAAAAACATCCTTGGTGCTGGGGTACCTGGACGGCTCAGTCGGTTAAGCCTCTGACTTTGGCTCAGGTCATGACCTCACGGTTCCTGAGTTCAAGCCCCACATCGAGCTCTCTGCTGTCAGGGCAGAGCCCACCTAGGATCCTCTATTCCCCCTTCCCCCTGCCCCTTCCCCCCTTGTTCTCTCCCTCTCTCTCAAAGATAAATACATAAAGTTAAATATACATTTATCCTTGGTGAAGCAGTAAAAATGATTCACCTTATTAAATCTTGACCGTAGAGTACAAATTTAAATTTTTTTTTTTTTTTTTGCATTTTGTGTGAGGACACGAGAGGTCCCGTGAACACCTCTGCTGCCCGCTGAGGTCCGGTGGTTGCCTCAAGGGAAAGCACGTATGTGAGGGAGTGACAAGTTGATCTAGTTGCTTTCTTCACGGAATGCCATTTTCACTCGGAAGAATGAATGACAAACAAACTATGGTTCGTCAGATTTGGGCAACGGGCAGACATTTCCTAAAAAACATGAAGCAATTCAAGATCTCAAGTAAAAATGAGCATCTTGGAAAATGCGTACTCCCCACGGTGAACAGACAGCTTCCCAATAGTTAAATGGCTCGTCTGAGGAGATGGGAAATGTCCTTAAGGAAGAGAATGCTTTGGAGATTAGAAGGCAAAATGCGCCGAGATCTGCGTAACTCTGTGAACCAACATTTTCCACGTCACCAGCGCCGAGGGTGGATCAGTGTGGGGGAAAGAGCCGTTCAGAGCGCAGGGCAGGCCCGTGGATGTTAACAGAGCAGAGCACAGAAAGGTCACTGAGAAGGTTTCACATCTCACAGTGCGACTAATTTTTAGGAACTCCCTGTTGAGTTTTGAGTATCAAAGGAGAAGATCCACAGTCACCTAAAGGGCTATTAAAATACTCGTCTTCTTTCCAGTGACGGGGTGTGAAGCCGGATTTCCCGCAACTACTCCAACCAAAACACCACACTGGACAGACTGAGCGCGGAAGCACTTAGGAGAACCTAGTTAGCTGTCCGTTAATGAAGCTGGATCCTAAGGAGACCGCAAAATGACAAAGCAACACCTGGTCTTTGTGTCTGTGGATTCAAATTGTTTGGTTTCAGAAATAGCTCTTTTCTTGTTAAAAAGCAACTTACGTCAATATGTAATGGTTCTAACTGTTATTTTAAAATTATAAATATTTGGGGCGCCTAGGTGGCTTGGTCAAGTGTCTGACTTTTGGTTTGGTTCAGGTCATGATCTCACAATTCGTGACTTTGAGCCCCAATCAGGCTCTGTGCGGACAGCACGGAGCCTGCTTGGGATTCTCCCTCCCTCTCTGTCCGCCCCTCCCCTGCTCGCTGTCTCTCTCAAAATAAATAAACTTGAAAAGGATTTTAAAATTTTCTCAATTTTAAATGAAGTGATGCTCTTTGGGATCCTCAGCTTTTGTGTAAAGACACCAAAATGTTTTGAGAACTGCTGCAGTAAAAATTCAAAAGCAGATTTCATTTATTTATTATTTTTTAAAAGTTTATTGGGGGGGGCGGAATCCCAAGGAGGCTCCACACTGACAGTGCAGAGCCTCATGTGGGGCTTGAACCCACGAACTATGTGATCATGACCTGAGCCAAAGTCGGACTCCCAACTGACTGAGCCACCCAGGTGCCCCCAAAGCAGATTTTAAAAAGCCAAGGCAGTTGAGGTGCCTGGGGTGGGGTTCGGTTGGTTAAATGTCTGAATCTTGATTTCGGCTCAGGTCATGATCTTACTGTTTGTAGGCCTGAGCCCCACGTTGGGCTCCGCACGGACAGTGCAGAGTCTGCTTGGGATTCTCTCTCCTCCTCTCTCTCTGCCCCCTGCCTCTCCCCTGCTTGCACTGTCACTCTCAAATAAATAAACTTAAAAAAAAAAAAAAAAAAAAAAGGCCAAGGCAGGAAGGAGTGCCATCTGGTGGAAGAGACAGTTATGACACCACTCCATTTGCAAACGAAATAAATGACATCCCTAATCTACCCTGGTGACATATCCTATGGTTAGAAACGTCACATACTTAAGGCAAAAATATTCAAAATTCAAGATGTGAAAGATAAAAATATTGTTAAAAGTCCATTAAGTATGCCAGAAAAGATCCAGAATAGAGGGAGGGTTGGGAGGTGTTTGAGGTGGGGGCCACCAATGCCAGTTCAGGCGAGAGAGGAAGCCAATGTCAGGCCTAAGGCGTGGGGGGCCCAGAAGACTCACGAGGGACGGTTCCTAGGCCTTGGAGATGCCACAAAACACTCATAACCTTTGGACTTGAGGATCTCTGAGCGGGAGAGCGCTGTCTGACCCCTTCCACACTCGGCCTCCGAAAGACCTGCATCAAGTTACTGTGAGGGTAGTGTCTGTGTTCTGTCCTCTGAGGGCCCCCCAGGAACAAAAACTGCCCCAGAAACCTTTTCATTCCACAACCAGACTTGAAGTTCGAATGACTGAATGAAATATACAGCAAAGCACATCAGTTAAGGGGTTAAGTATAAACATGTCTTTCCAACCTTCATGTGGTTCCAAGAAAGGCTGAGCACAAGACACATCAACAAACTTCCTGATTCTGTCCCCCTCGCCCCCAGGCCCGCTGTTCTTCCTCATTCCCAGGGGATCTGCTGTTTGTTCCCAAAGGGCTGACAGTAAAGTACCTGCACCCTTGTCTCCAGCCAACCTCCCCAGGAGGCCTTCGAGCCCTAGGCGAAGACCGACACCTGCACACCTAAAGGCTTCCGGTCCCAGGAGCCCTCCCTTCCCTCCACACGGAGGCCCGAGCGCATGGCAGCTCCTCAGGTTTCTTTCCTGCACGGGCTCTAAGGCCCACACACTGCAACTACTAAGAAGATTACTCCTACGGCTGACCATTCCGCAAGCCCAGGCAGAGGGGTGGCCGCCCACGAGCCAGGCCACACGACAACCCTCCTGCTCGTGATGCTTCCGTGAGTCAAGCCTGGGTTCCTCACTTGGCACAGGAGTGGCATGTGCTGTGGCTATGGCTCAGATTTTTCTGTCTTCTGCCTGCTGATGCCCAAACTTCCTTTCCTGGGGAGATGTGTGACCTGCATCACCCATTACCTCTCACGGGTTTATCCCAACAGCCGTCCACAGTTCTATCCAAACAGAGAATCAGCCCAAATTTGGAACCATATTTTCAGATATACTACTCTTCTGACTATAATTTGGTACAATTTTCCAGAGTCCTACTGTGTCGCCTTGAAGCCTTCAGATGGTTTCAGAGCAGTTTCTAATCACATACGTTGGCCCATATTCCCCAGGCCTAGAGGGATGGAATTAAGACTTCCTCTTAGAAAAAGAAATGTTTCCTAAAAAATACGTCCTTAACAGGCACAGGTATACTGACGCCCAGTATAGCAAACAGTGCACAGTAGAGCAAACCGACTTGGCACAGGGCGGGGGGCAGTGTGGGGTCTTAGCCGTCGTCACAATAGGTCAGGGAGCATGACCGGAAATGCCGCTGATGCCGCTGGGCTGGTGCCGGGAGGGAACGAGCAGAAGGAATGACTACGCTGTTCCAGAAAGACCAGTCTGCTGATCCAAAAGTGGCTGGCATGAGCCGGAGGGATTAAGAGTTAGGCGCAGCTTCTCTAGGAGCTGGGGAGCCCTCACTGTGACCCTCTCGTGGCCCTTCCTCATGTCTAGATGGCTGAAGAGTACAAAAGGCAGCCCTTAGGGCTTCCCAATTCTAGACACATTCCCGCACCTAACCCACCTGCAGGGGCAGGGACCCCACCAAACTCTCCTGGCTGCGGGGCACTGCAGGCCGCCCCACTCAGCCAGGCCTCTTGCCTTTCCAGTCTAGAGAGACGGCACTGTCTGCACGTCTGGAAACCCGAGCTGCTCAGGGCTTCCTCACTCCATGGTGACCTCCAGACTTTAGAAAATTTACAGGTGGTTGCAGGGCGTGTTAGTGGGACCAGCCTTGACCAGACACAGGAACTGAGCCATAATGTTACAATGCCTTGTTCGCATCCAGCCACCCCACCACAGCCAACACCAAATACCTTTGGGTCATCAGCCTCAGGTTTTTCAGTCTCTGAATCGTCATCTTCCTACAAGACAAAGAATTTAGAGGATTAAGCTTAAAGGAGTGGGCCTGAGCGTTCTCACATGCATAACCAGGGCTGGAACAACTCACCCAGCCTGCGCCATCCCACCAAGAACCCCTCCCCTGCCCGATGACCCAGAACTAGAGCAGGAGAAGGGGAGAAGGAGATGCTCGGGGTGCGGTGGGGGGGAAGGACATTAGCAGCTCAGAGTCGTTACTCCAGCAGTGCCACAGTCTAAAGTGATGAAAATGCCTGGGATTAAAAATCACATATATAAAAATGGAAAAAGACGGTCATGTTTCAGAAGAGAATAAGACCAGGCCCCAAAGGCATAGTGTTTCCAGTGAAATATCCATTACTGAAAACCAGGAACGTGAGCCTTTTTTCCTTCTTTGCCTTACACACACACACAAGTACATCCGACTTGGACCTACCGTGACACCATTCATGGTCGGGGGGCCATGACGCACACACAACTACGCCCCGGCACTGCAGCCCTGGAGCATTCGCAGCTCCATGAACTGCAGGAAGGAGGGCATCAAATGTCCAGGGCAAGTGGCCCAGGAAAGGGCTAGAGGGCCACACCCAGCCTTCCCTGGGTCTCGGCGGCAGAGGCCCTGCCTCCATCCAGGCTCTCCCAGAACTGCCACTGACTCGTTCCCGCCAGTCTTGCTCCTGATCCAAACGGCCTGCCTGACACAAAGCACCGTGTGAACAAGGCGTTTTCCAAAGCGTGCACTGGCCTCACACGAGCCGGCCCACCCTTCCACTGAATGAGTGCCAGCGACGGCCAACGATCAGCTACCCTGTCAGGCGGCTATATCCACGTCTGCTCCCAGGACACCCCAACGCACAAAAGCCTTTAACTTAATACCCAGGGGTAAAAGGTAACTTTCATCTGAAATTGCTTTTCTCAATCGAGCTACACTTTAACCCAAACATCAAATAGCGTCCCAGACTTAACATAAACGCCACCCGCGAGACTAAAACAAATGATACTGATGGGTTTGAGATTGAACTGTCCTATCAGGTGCCAGCGAGCCCAAGGGTTTAAATGCAATCTCCACAAATTCCTTAAAATGAAATCAGTCATGCCGATAATCAGAGAAGTAGCTCAGCCAAATACAATCAAGTTTTGGAATGTCTATATTATGACTGGATGAGAGAAGATTTTACTAGAACATGAAATAAAGTGTAAATATGATGAAAATTCTAAGCAAAGCCGACGTGGACCAACACTTCAGAAACACATCATGCAAATTTACGGAAGAAAACTATTATGGTGTCAAGCCGGTATGTGTGCACATAAGAAAGTCCGGAAAAGAAAACAATTTGCAAAGCTTTTCTAAACAATTTTAGTCAATTCTGAATTATCAGCATTAATGGTGGGGCTAAGGGCACAAAAATACCTTCCAAAAGAGCATCAAATACAAAATGCATTTTTGTTTCATTAGAAAGCATCTTAATGCTAACATTTAAATATCAATGCAGAAGAAAGCCTTCAAACGAATAATAAAGTACAGGGCTTCATTTGGAAAGTACAGGGCTTCAATTGGCGGTGTTGCTACCAAATTCTATATTCGGATTTCACTTAGTATGTCTTTGTGCGAAGCACCTTCTTGAATCCTTGTTTTCTCTCCAAACTTTTAAATGCTGGCTTATGAGGTTCAGGTAACAGTGTATCAAAAGGCTTTCTGGTTCATTAAGATAGTTTTCTTTGTTGCCAGCACACACTAACTGTCAGGCAAGATTTGTGCTCAAGAACCAAAGGCGCTCTGATAAAAAGTGCCAAGTAAGATATCAAGAAAGAAGTTCAGAAGGATCAAACGAAAAATAAAAAACTAGTTTTCCTTCCTAATCTTTTTAATAAGCTGAAAGATGTAAACCAAGATTAAAGATGATACAGATTTTTTTGTAGATATAAAAATATCAGTTAGGAGGAACGCATTGTTACAAATGGAATAAATTATCGGAACAAAGAAACTGAACATGAAACGTTCATTGATATCTGGGTTAAATAGAGTAGTCCACTATCCTCCCCACCCCATTTCAATTCAAAAGTTAATACAAAATGGTCCAGATGAAAACAGATTTCATTTTCAAAGAGAACTACTGATATCCAATCCAGTTTCCTCAACTGATACCAAACAAAAAGAGGAGGAAGTGGGGGAAGTGACGTTGGCCATGGAATGGAACACGGTTGGCAGAGTCCAGAAGGCTTCTGACAAGTGAAATGGTGCTCGGAACGGCTCTGGATTCGGGAACAGACTTATTTACCGACTGTTTGCTGTTCTCGTCCTCCTCTTCTTCGTAACCATCTTCGTCACCTCCGAGGCGAGAAAAGTCATCCTCTCCATAGGCTTCAGATACTAATCCACCCTTCTCCTCTGAAACAAAGAGAAAAAGAAAAATGAATAAATGCACACAAAAATGAAAGACAACCTTTCAGGGGCACCTGGGTGGCTCAGTCGGTTAAGCATCCAGCTTCGGCTCAGGTCATGATCTCACGGTTCATGGGTTTGAGCCCCACGTTGGGCTCTGTGCTGACAGCTAGCTCAGAACCTGGAGCCTGTCTTTGGATTCTGTGTCTCCCTCTCTCTCTGTCCGTCCCCTGCTCGTTCTCTCTCTCTCTCTATCTCTCTCAAAAATAAATAAAACATTAAAAAAAAAAAAAAAAAAAAAAAAAAAAAAAAAAAAAAAAAAAGACAACCTTTCAGTGGTTTGAATGGCCAGAACTCTCTCTGAAGACCAAAGGGGAGCCTAAATCTCATGTGACAATAGGCCCAGAACCTGCCTTTGGAAAGAGCACAATTTAGTGGATAAAATCATTAAAAAAAAACTTGGGAGAAAACCAAAAATCCTTTCTCTTTTAAGCTTCTAATCCACTCAGCAAGCCAACGAAGGCTTCTCTTCTCTTAACTCTTTCTGCATGTTGTTTAAAAAACCTCTTTAGGGGCACCTGGATGGCTCAGTCAGCTAAGCGTCTGACTTCGGCTCAGGTCATGATCTCATTGTTTGTGGGTTCGAGCCCCACATCAGGCTCTGTGCTGACAGCTCACTCAGAGCCTGGAGACTGCTTCGGATTCTGTGTCTCCCTCTCTCTCTGATTCTCCCCTCCTTGCGCTGTCTCTCTCTGTCTCTCAAATATAAATAAAAACCATTAAAAAAATAAATAAAAAACCTCTTTATCTTAATTTTTAATCTATTTTAAAAATCTTATTTTATTTTAGGGAGAGAGAGAGCAGGGAAGGGGTAGAAGGAGGGGGAGAGAATCTTAAGCTTACACAGGGCTCAAGCTTATGACCCTGATATCTTGACCTAAGCCGAAATCAAAAGTGGATGCTTAACTGACTGAGCCACTCAGGGGCCCAGAAAATCTTCTCTGATATATGTATCTACCTTGTATCAGAGGCACAGACTTGTTTTCTTATACAAGATAAAGACTCTGTTGTCCTAATTTTTGTGTTCTCCTTTGGGAATAGGAGCTGTAACTGGGGGCACTCAGAGAGGTCCCCAGTCATACCTACTTGAGAAGCAAAATCTTCTTCTATGTTTAAACCAAAACAAACAACAAAAAAAATACGAAATGCTACAATTACTGGGAAACCACAAGAGAACCTTCTGACTGGAAGAGGTCACACAAAACTGAGAGTAGCTAACCTCCAGATGAGGAAAGGAAGGTCCAGATCTCTATAATGCCAAAAAAAAAAAAAAAGAAAGAAAAAGAAAAAAAAATCCGTTCCCAATTCCTAACATTATGATTCTCAACCTGAGGAGGGCAACAAAGTCACTGATTGGCTTTAACAGCCTACAAAGTACCGGAATCACTGAAGAGCATTAAAAAGCTACAAAATGCCCAGATCCTACCCCAAATCTACGAAGTACTCACTCGCCAGCGAGACCAGATATTGATGTTTTAAAAAGCTCCCAGATGCCTCTAGGGCACATTCCTAATGCAAAGTTGTAAACTTAACGAGATGCAACCTCTACCACCCTCCACGTATGTTCTACTCTTCGCTCTTCCCATTATACAACGAGCCGGGAGGGAACAGGTAGTGGATCGGTAGCTTTGGATCCTCTCCGTCTTTCGCCCATCCCGGATGCCCGACATGGATAAGACTTTCAGTAGGTTACGGCAGAATAACCGAATCAACGGAAGGAGATGGTCCATTCTTACTCCAGAGCGTCCCAATCAGGGCCTCGATCGCACCTCGGAACTCCGGGGCCCGATACCGGGGGTACAATGACCATCTCTTTCCCTCCCGCTCTGCTAGGGGAGCAGCTTTCCGAGTAGACACCTGATTCTCCCCTTCCAGCTCCCTACTCGGGCCTCACCAGCCGCGCTGCCCGCTGTCTCCACGCCAGCTTCGCCGTCGGACTCGGGCTCTGAATCTTCCGCGTAAACTGCCAGAGACGACAGAACATTCTTCTTCCCCGCCATCTTACTCCGGTAACCCCAGCGTGCCTCACTCTTATGACTCAAAGAAGCCGACTTCCGTGCGGGAAGGCGACTTTCTCCTATCCCAGGAGAACCCGCGCCGGTTCCCGCCCGGGAACCAATCAAAACGGCCGTTTCTGGGGCTGGCCCCTCCCCTCCCACGGGGTTCCCGTGACATCATCACTGCGCGACGGATGTAAGGTTGTGTGGGTTTTACCTGATCCTGAATTCTCAATCTTCTGGCTTCTCAAGAGTTTGGGGTGGTATATATGGGGGTCATCGAGTAGTTACCGACCAGCGGGCGGCAGCGACCCGGCAAGAGTCCTTCGCTTCCGGGTGGCCCACGACCAGCTCCGATATCTTGGGGTGAAGAGAGGGAGGCTTCGGCTGGGGAAGGGAAAAAAGTGCGAACTGGGGTTTAGAGGAAGAAAAGGGATGAGTTCTCCTCCAGGAGGTGGGAAGGTGGCGTTGGGAGTCTGGGGGGGGGGGGGCGGGGAGCGGGGAGAAGAATGCCCGTGAAAGCGGCACTTACAAAAGGAGCAGAAGGTAGATCTTAGAAAAATAATTCCATCTTCTACAAAGTATTCCAAAGATATTTGTGTTTCTTCTCATGATCTGATTTCTAGCTCTGTGTCGTACCGCGGCATGGGGTAGTTCAAGGTTTTTATTTTTCTCGGCATAAAAGCAGAGATGTTAATTGCCCAGGAATGTGTTGCTTGAAGCTGTTCACCTGGAGCTGTGTTATTTGGAAATTACATGTTTCTTGAGAGTAATAAAGCAAATTTTACTCAGAAAAATAAGCAGTATTTTAAAAGCAGAGCAGAGGGTTTTCATTGCAACCATATGCCTTAACTTTTGGCCACTGTCGCTAAGATGAACACCCACCCTTCTTTTGACCCTGAACGTCGAGTCCGGAGCACATTGAAGAAGGTCTTTGGGTTTGACTCTTTTAAGACGCCATTACAGGAGAGTGCAACCATGGCTGTAGTGAAAGGTAACATTGCCAAACTACCCGCATTTGCATTTGTGCTGGCTGTACTGTATAGCATTGCTCCAGAGGGTGCCAACACCCTCATTCTAACCCTTCCTACTCACCCACCTTGGCCCATAATTATTGTTGGAAATCTTGTAGACTTGACACTTAAAACTTGAAGTTTTAGGGCCGCCTGGGTGCCTCAGTCGGTTAAGAATCTGACTTTGGCTCAGGTCATGATCTCATGGTTTATGAGTTCGAGCCCTGTGTCAGGCTCTGTGTAGCCTAGAGCCTGGAGCCTGCTTCAGATTCTGTGTCTCCCCCTCTCTCTGCCCCTTGCATGCTTGTGTTCTGTCTCTCTCTGTCTCTCAATAATAAATAAACATTAAAAGAAAAACTTGCAGTTTTGGGGCACGTGGATGGCTCAGTTGGTTAAGTGTCCGACTTTGGCTCAGGTCATGATTTCACAGTTCATGGGTTTGAGCCCCATGTCGGGCTCTGTGCTGACAGCTCAGAGCCTGGAGCCTGCTTCAGATTCTGTGTCTCCCTGTCTCTCTGCCCCTCCCCTGTTCATGCTCTCTTTGTGTATCAAAAATAAATAAACAAAAACAAAAACAAACCCTTGCAGTTTGATTGGCAGAATCACCCAGCTGTTCTGGTTCTTAGATTTCATAGCCAGAGCTGCCGATTGTCTTTGAAAACAGTTCATAGATTTCAGTTCATGTTTGTGTGTAGGTAGTAGTGGGAGTGGCAGGAAAGGCGTAAACCAGTCACTTGCCTTCTAAGCCCTTTGTTGAAGAGTAAGTGGTCTGGGTCTCAGGAAAGGACAGAGTAATATTATAAATCTGATACATGTTGACAAATGGAGATCGTCAAGAGGGAGCCAACAATGTAATATTAATTACGTTGTAACATTTATAAGCAAAAGTCTTCTAAGTGATGTGATTTCCCTGTCTCCATAGGTATGCCCACTCATCTGGACGTATTCAGCTTTCGTGGCTGTTTAATCCAATTATCCGTAGCCCAACAGACTCAGACTTCTCACCCTTGTGGTTGTCATTGCCATTAGTGGAAACGGTTTGTGCCCATTTCCAAATCTCTCCGGATCTCTGCCCTTAGCCCAGGAAGGATGCGAAGGAAATTAACATTATATTGAGAACTTTCCATGTGCCACTCTGCTAGGTGCTTTTCCTGCACTCTCATTTAGTTTTCAGCAGCCTTGACAAGGAGAAAAAGAAAAGGCAGGAAGCATTTAGATATCATTGTCTTGTCTTTTTTCAGGTGACAAGGATGTGTTTGTGTGCATGCCCACGGGGGCAGGAAAATCCCTCTGCTATCAGCTCCCTGCCCTGTTGGCCAATGGCATCACCATTGTAGTCTCTCCACTCATTGCTTTAATTCAGGTGAGCCTTAGGGGGATGAAGATGGTAACCCAAAAAGTTTAGGGGAAGGTGGTTTTGTTTTTGTTTTTGTTTTCCTTTTTTTTTTTTTCCCAGCTGGAAATGTCACATCTCATTTGTTTGGTATTTCCCTTTCTATATCGGGTTTCTGAATTGTCCAAATGTGGGGTCTCCACTGGTGCATATCAGTCTGGCAGGTCATGAATGAGTTTTCTGTATTTTGATGGCCCAAGGTCTCTCCTTTGTTACTTTCACCCAGAGGAGCGTGGATGTGTATTTGTATACACATAGACCCTCACTCGCTCATGTACACACTCTTGGGGGCTCTCGACAGGATAGAGGATGCAGGTGGGTAGAGAGCGAAAATGGTATAAACTGTTGGGATGGCGTCAGCATCTGCTCTGCACCTCTGGCTGTATTTACGCCTTGCCGACGGGCTGCTGGAATCCGAAATGAGGAAGTGTGGTCATGTGGTTAAGAGCCAGCTGCCATGAAGAGAAACAGGATGACAGTGACAGTGCTTAGTGAGTTTCACTAACTGGTCTCAGGCTTTGTGCTAAATGCCTTATGTGCATTCACTTCACCTTTGGAGTATAAAATTTCACTTAATACTAACAACTACCCTATTAGATACTTACCAGTTTTACAAGACAGCGAGAGAGAAAGCCCTGAGTCTCAGAGGCTAAGAGGCAGCCAAAGAGCATGTGGTAATTACGTGAACCAAGAACGAGCCAGGTCCGTCTGCCTCCAGGAGCCTATGCTCTCACCCACTACACCCTCTGAACTTTTCTATGCACAGGGAAGACCTTGGAAGTTGGGAGGAGGGCATTTATGGCTGGGAAATGCCCAGCGAGCCAAGATGACATTTACCACTGGGTCTTCCCCCTCTGTGGCCTGTTTCCCTTCTACCCTCAGGACCAGGTGGACCACTTGCTGGCCCTGAAGGTGCGAGTGAGTTCTCTGAACTCAAAGCTCTCGGCACAGGAAAAGAAGGAGCTGCTCACAGACCTGGAGCAGGAGAAGCCACGGACCAAACTCCTGTACATCACACCGGAGATGGCGGCTTCCGCCTCCTTCCGGCCCACCCTGGACTCACTGCTGGCCCGCCACCTGCTCTCTTACCTGGTGGTGGACGAAGCTCATTGCGTTTCCCAGTGGGGGCATGACTTCCGTCCTGACTACCTGCGTCTGGGTACCCTCCGTTCCCGCCTGGCACATGCCCCGTGTGTGGCTCTGACCGCCACAGCCACCCCGCAGGTCCGAGAGGATGTGTTTGCCGCTCTGCACCTGAAGCAGCCGGTTGCCACCTTCAAGACTCCCTGCTTCCGGGCCAACCTCTTCTATGATGTGCAGTTCAAAGAACTGCTTTCTGATCCCTATGGGAACCTGAAGGACTTCTGTCTTAAGGCTCTTGGACAGAAGACTGCTAATGGGGTGCGGGCTCTGAGGCCAGGGTGGGGGGAACGGGTCAGGGGGAAGAGACCTCAAGAGCAGTGGGGTGGTATCTTGCAGTATAGAGATGGATGTTGGTTTTCTAGGACCTTTGCTTTTTCTAGCTGCTTTAGCCAGAACTAGCTGCAGCCTCTTAAAACCTGCACCCTGAGAGTTGTTCCCTTGGTTTCCTGGTGGCATTATTCCTCCTCCTGGAGTCCCCTTGTCCTGAAATTCTCCCGTGGGAGGTGAGCAGCCAGCCCCTGAGTGAGGCCTTTGCAGACCTATCCGAGGCTTGGGGACAGGAAGCAGAGGAGTTAGATGGGTTAGGGTTTTGTGCTGCTTGATTACGAAGTGGCAGAGCCGTGCTGGTGCCTGCCTCAGAGGAGCCTGTGAGGCTGACGTGAGAAGGAGGGAAAGCTGCTTCTTTTTTTTTTAATGTTTATTTGTTTTTGAGAGAGAGAAAGGGAAGGGCAGAGAGAGAGGGAAAGAGACTCTCAAGCAGTCTCTGTGAAGCAGGCTCTGTGCTGTCACCACAGAGCTCGATGAGGGGCTTGAACTCACAAACTATGAGATCATGACCTGAGCTGAAATCAAGAGTCAGATGCTTTTTAATTTTTTTTTTTTTACATTTATTTATTCTTGAGCGACAGAGCATGAACGGGGGAGGGACAGAGAGAGAAAGAGTCACAGAATCCGAAGCAGGCTCCAGGCTCTGAGCTAGCGGTTAGCACAGAGCCTGATGCGGGACTCGAACCCATGAACCGTGAGATCATGACCTGAGCCGAAGTCGGATGCTCAACCGACTGAGCCCCCCCGGTGCCCCAGAGCACGGGCTTCTTGTAAAGCCGTCCACAGGCAACGGGCAGATTGTTCTGTTCTCAGCGCTCACTCTCTCCCCATGTCCCCTCGTCCAGTCGCCGTCTGGCTGCGGCATTGTCTACTGCAGGACCAGAGAGGCTTGTGAGCAGCTGGCCACAGAGCTCAGTGACAGGGGTGTGAATGCCAAGGCTTACCACGCAGGTAAGGGGTGCCTGGGCCACTGGTCCTCTTCCCTCTCGGCGGCCGCTCAGTGGGTCTTTTGTTCCTTAAGGACCCTGGATAATCAGGTGGTCCGTCATCTTTTTCCAGATACCCAGACAGAGCTAAAGCAATTCACTTATATCCGCAGAAAGGAGTGTAGACACAAATAAGATCTAAAATGGGAATTGTGATCCCTGAAATCCTTTTCTCACCCCGAGCCCTCCCCGAAGCGATGCGTTTTTCTAAGTCCAGGTGTAGGTGTTGTGGAGAGAGCACAGGTTTTAAAGGCCAGCGGACTTAGGTTTGAATCTTGGGTTCACACTGAGTGCTCTGTGCTGCTCAGCAGGTGCGCAGTGGATTCATGGCATGTGTACAGCGCCCAGGGCAGGGTCAAACCCAAGGGAGAGCCCAAGGAAGATGTGGGTGCCCTTTGACACCTTCCCCTCCTTTACAGGGCTGAAGGCTTCTGAAAGGACATCGGTGCAGAACGAGTGGATGGAGGAGAAAGTGCCTGTCATTGTCGCAACCATTAGCTTTGGGATGGGAGTGGACAAAGCCAATGTCAGGCAAGTGGTAGTTCTTGTCTTTCTTTCCCAGTCGGAGCCCTGGCTCAGGGGGGCTGCCTAGTGCTGTGCTTCAATAATCTAGTCTGGATGCTCCTTCTAGGGCCCCAGGAGAGGCGCTGGTGCGCACCCCACATGGTGACAGGTGCCGTGCAGCCGCAGGGTTCTGTCATCCCCTAGGAGAGGGCAGCATGCAGGCATCAGGCCCATCCATAATGCAGCCTGTTCCCTCACATCTCACATCTAGCACATGGTCCCTGTGAGGGGGTGGAGAGAACAATCTTCAGCTGCTCCCTGTGGGAAATCAAAGTCAGTGTCTTCTTCCCAGCATTTCTTGTTACTGCTTACTGACAGTCTAGAGGAGCCAGGTGGGGTGAGCCCCAGCCTTCTAGCACCACCCTGGCAACTCTTGCTAAGTCTCTCCTCCTCACCCCACCTAATCTTCCGGAGACATTTTGGGCTACAGTAAAGTCCTTTGCTCTGGTTAACACCAGTAATGCTTTGTGTGACTTACTGAGCACTTTTGCATACATGATCTCCTTAAGACTCACAGGGACTCTGAGTTGGTCAGTGGAGGAATGAATCTGTGGGCTTTCATTCGAGAGAACACAGGCTTTGGAATCTGAGTTTGGACCCTGGGTCTCCTGTGCCTTGTTAGGGCCCAACTTTGAAGTCAGACACCCGTAGGCCCAAGGCTTATCCGTACTGTCCCCTTGCTATTTCACCTTGTATACAATTTTCCTGAATCTCAAGTTCATTGCTTGTAAAACAGGATTATCTCACCTTATAGTAATTGTAAAATTGAACGAGAAATTAATGTAAAATTAAGTGAGACAAATAAACTGGCTCATAGTAGGTATTTAACAATGGCCTCCCTTTCTCTCTTCGAAGAGGTTAAAAGGACTTACTTGAGGTTGTACAGCTCGTTAGTGGCCTCCTCTTGTTGCATTAAGGCCAGTGCTTTTCCCTCTGGGCCTCTGACTGTGAGTGTTCTTGGTTTCTCGTGTGCTGGAGTAACTCCGCCGTGGCCTCTAACGTGGGCGGTGGGGGCAGGGGTCTTGGCCACGTTTACTTGGAAGCTGCTCGCCTCCCTGCTCCTGGTCGCCGCGGAGAGCTGCGCTCCCCTGACTCCAGTCGCTCTTCCCCTCAGCTCTTCCGCCACAGCTCACGCCACTCATCCCTTTGGATCCTACAGGTTTGTTGCCCACTGGAATATTGCCAAGTCTATGGCTGGGTACTACCAAGAGTCCGGCCGGGCTGGCAGGGACGGGAAGCCCTCCTGGTGCCGTCTCTATTACTCCAGGAATGACCGGGACCAAGTCAGTTTCCTGATCAGAAAGGAAGTCGCAAAGCTGCAGGTAGGTCCTGGGCAGCCTGGACCCTTTCCATCCAAACCCTCCACTCTCCGGTTTCATGCAGCTTGTTTTTGAACCCATGTAGAGCTTGTGTAAGCTACAGGGGTGCTCCTGGGGTTAGAAGGTATAGTGGTTAGAATGGCCTACTGGTGAATACCAGTTTGGGACAGCTGGGTTAGACCTTATTTATACACACAATCTTTTGTATGCCTGTTATTGTACATAGTCAAGATCAATCCTGCTTTAAAAAAATTTTTTTTAACATTTATTTATTATTGAGAAACAGAGACAGAGCATGAGCAAAGGAGGGGCAGAGAGAAGGGGAGACACAGAATCTGAAGCAGGCTCCAGGCTCTGAGCTGTCAGCACAGAGCCCGATGCAGGGCTTGAACTCAGGTGCCCCTGCTTTAATTAACATTGTTACATAAGCATTTTCCCATATTGTTGAACATTCTTTGTTTCTGTTCTCAGCTCTTTTTGTTTTGTTTTGTTTACTGGTTGTACATGTTTTGCACAGAGCCTAGAAAGAGATCCAAGGACATAAGTGGGCTTACCGTGTGAGAGGCGGCAGTATAGGTCAGCCGGAGAAGGGTGGGCTCTTGAGTGACTGGTGCTGGAAAAAGATAAAATCAGATACTTCCCTCCACTACCGTATGCATGTAAGTTATGGGCGAATTAAAAAGTTAAAAACACCGTAAAATTGGGGGAAAATATTTTTATTTCTTTGACAAAGGGAAGAGCACGTCAAGATTTTAAAGGAAAACAACCAAGGAGGATGTGATCTGTTTGACTCAATTCAAACTGAAAATTTCCATATAACGAGATGCCACTAACAAAGTGAAAAATGATCCATTGTCGGGGAAGAGATTTTGCAATATACATAATCGACTGAATACATAGTGAATTCCTACAGGTAAATCTATAAAAGGCAGACCACTGGAGAACCGAAAGTGTTAATTTTACAGAAGAGGGAACCAGGATATCTAATAATATCTACATCTAATACGGGAGGTTCACAACCCCCCTTAGGAATCAGAGAAATGCAGAAGAGATGAGGAGTTGTCACTATACCCGTCACACTGACAAAAATCGACATGTTTGTAATCACTGTGGGCGAGGATGCAGGGAAAGGGGAGCGCATGACGTCTGGAAGATGACGTGGTGTGGCTGCTTTGAAGAGAGACGAGGTGATACATGTAACGAGAGGGTGCCGGTGCTCTGTGATCAGTCATTCCACCTCTAGGGAGACCGTCGTCATGTGTACAAGGATGCACCCGTGCAGGCACGCACAGGGATGTCTGCTGCAACTCCGGCAGAATGAGTTCTCTCTTCCTCGGCAGGGTGTTGGATAAAGAGGCTTGTCACACAGCGGAATGATCTAGAGCAGTTGACAATGATACAGTAAATCTGCATTAATCAATATGGATAAAGTCGCCCAAAGCATAACTTATGAAGCTACAAATGGATGTGCGGAGACTTTTCCTCGTAAGAACTCTGGGGCCCAAGTACCAAAATGACAATAAAGGACAAAAAGTATATAAACCCACAGGGGCAAGGAGAACAGAAGACAAGATACCAGCAGGTAGGAGTGTCAACAGGTGTCTGCCTAGAAAACCCCAGACTCTACTGGAAATTTATTAGAATTCATGAGGAGGGGCGCCTGAGTGGCTTAGTGGGTTAAGCATCTGACTTCAGCTAAGGTCATGATCTCGCAGTTTGTAGGTTTGAGCCCCTCATCGGGCTCTTTACTGACAGCTCAGAGCCTTGAGCCTGTTCAGATTCTGTGTCTCTCTCTATCTCTGCCCCTTCCCTGCTCACGCTCTGTCTCATCTATCTCTCAAAAAATGAATAAACATTAAAAAATATTTAAAAAAAAGGAATTCACAAGGAAACCTGGCAAAGTGGCTGAATGAAAAGGAAGTATTTTTAAAAGCCTAGTTTTTCTCCACATTACCACAAATACCTACAAGTGGAAATGAAAAAAAAATAAATTGTAAAAAAACTTATAAAATATCTAGAAGTAAATATTACAGGCCATTAAGAAGAGAACTTTTTTTTTTTTAAAGAAATTACAGAGGCATCTGCGTGGCTCAGACGGTTAAACATCCAACTCTTTTTTTTTTTAATGTTTTATTTATTTTTGATATGAGAGAGACAGAGCATGAGAGGGGGAGGGGCAGAGAGAGAAGGAGATACAGAACCAGAAGCAGGCTCCAGGCTCTGAGCCAGCTGTCAGCACAGAGCCTGACGCGGGGCTCGAACCCACGAACGTGAGATCTGACCTGAGCTGAAGCCAGAGGCCCAACCGACTGAGCCACCCAGCCGCCCCAAGAAGAGAACTTTTTTTAAGCTGCTTAGTTGGTTTCGATGTGCAGTTGGAGGGGAGACCTACTGATTTAGATGAAGAGAAGTAGTGTCTCGTTGAAAGAAAACAAACTCTGAGCAGGTGCAAAGAGTGAGAAGACATAAAACTGTCAGTTCTCCTCCCAGTTAATAAGACTCCAGTTGAAATCCCCAAAGACTTCTATTGGGAAGTGGAATCTTAGGATTTATATGAAAGAAAAAGAGCCCGAGAACAGCCAGGAGAAGTCTGAAGCGCAAGAATGCTTACGGGGATGAGCTTACCCCGGGTCAGGACACGCTGGGGTGAAGCTGTTAACCAGATCCACGAAACAGACTAACAAGCGGGAGCACAGCCCAGAGAATTAGAGAAAAGTCCCAGAATGGGGCACCCGGGTGGCTCAGTTGGCTAAGCGTCTGAGCCTTGATTGTGGTTCAGGTCATGATCTCCCAGTGTGTGGGTTTGAGCTTCCTTCGTTGACAGTGCAGAGCCTGCGTGGGATTCTGTCTCTCTCCCTCGCTCTTTGCCCCTCCCCCACTCGCATGCTCTGTCTCTCTCAGAATAAATAAGCCTTTAAAAATTTACCTTTATGTTTGATACAGTTTTCCTTCCTTCCTTCCTATAGAGAGAGTGAGCAGGGGAGAGGAACAGGGGGACAGAGAATCTTAAGCAAGGTTCATGCTCAGTGTGGAGCCTGATACAGGGCTCAGTCCCAGGATCATGACCTGAGCTGAAATCAAGAGTCAGATTCTCAACCAACTAAGCCACCCAGGTACCCTGTATCCAACTCTTGACTTCAGCCCAGGTCATGATCTCGGAGTTGTGGGATCGAGCCCTGCATCAAGCTCTGTGTTAAAATTCCCCCTCTCACTCTCTCTGCCCCTCTCCCCCATGTGTACTCTTTAAAAAATTTTTTAAATGTTAAAGATGAAAGAAATAAGCCCCAAGAGTTTAAGATTTGATGAAGCCGATAGTTTAATTTAATGGAATGGAAAGCAAAGGGATTGTCTAGTGGGTGGTGCCTGCATCCCTCTGGAATAAAATAAAAGTCCCTTGTTTGGCACCTTATATAAAAGATTAAGAACTACATGTAAAAACTAAACAATATTTTGTAAGAGACTTTATTCCAGTGTTTAACCTAAGGCTTGAAATAGTTTTGTAATGAAAATTAGAAACTCTGAAAGCTGTCTTTAAAAAGAAAATTATTTTAATTAAAGTTCTTGAACTTCTGTAAATCCCGCACCCATGAAAAAGAATGTATGTGGCAAAATATATTATAAACAAAGCCCGTAGATAAACAGATCTGGAAAACTATTTACCGTAAAAAGGCATACCAGAGGTTGAAGTTGAGGATAAATGGAGAGCTTTCACCAACTAACAGGAAGAAGCAAAGTGTCTTTTTCACAGAAAAGCTCAGCCAAATGGCGTCCAGAGATGTTCAAATTCAATAGTAATCAAGTAAGCGCAAATTAAAGTAAGACGACAGGCGTGTGAAGGGGCTCCAACGCTTGTTGCTTGAGGGCATGTGCAGGAGAGGGCCCGCCCCTCGCCAGGAGAAAAGTAGCAGTACCGACTACTCTAACACACAGGCACCCTCTGCCCCGGATACCCTATTTCTGGGGCCAAATCACCTGAAACAAAAGTGGCAGTGCTCAGGCGCGAGTGCTCAAGGGCCTGTGTGGTAGCATTGGTCATGAGAACTGACACTGGGGAACAGATTAAACACCCAGCTCACTGTGGGGCCGCAGACATAGCTGAGGGCCCAGGAGGGCTCTTCTCTTGCTTTAAACAAACAAACAAACCAACTATGTTTCCCACGCACCCCAGTGTTTACAGCAGCACTATCAACAATAGCCAAAGTGTGGAAAGAGCCCACGTGTCCACTGGCTGATAAATGGATAAAGATGTGTTATTTATATACAGTGGAATATTACTCAGCGATCAAAAGAATGAAATCTTGCCGTTTTCAACAACGTGGATGGAACTAGAGTGTATTGTGCTAAGCAAAACAAATCAGAGGGAGATCAATACCATATGATTTTACTCATACGTGGAATTTAAGAAACAAAACAGATGAACGCAGGGGAAAGGAAGGAAAATAAGATAAAAAACAGCGAGGGAGGCAAACCATAAGAGACTCTTAAATACAGAGAACAAACAGAGTTGCTGGAGGGGGTGTTGAGTGGG
Source organism: Mungos mungo (assembly GCA_004023785.1). Classification (NCBI taxonomy): domain Eukaryota; kingdom Metazoa; phylum Chordata; class Mammalia; order Carnivora; family Herpestidae; genus Mungos; species Mungos mungo. Next base: position 199,200 of record PISW01003122.1, on the reverse strand, counting down.
GGGATGGGCTAAATGGGCGATGGGCATTAAGGAGGGCGCTTGGTGGGATTAGTGCTGGGTGTTATGTGTAAGCGATGAATCACTGAATTCTGCTCCTGAAACCATTACCCTGTATGTTAAGTAAGTTAGGTTTAAATAAAATTTTTTTAATTTGAAAAAAAATCATTACAAATAACAGTAAAATGCTGAAACTATTACTAAAAAGGAAAAAAAATCACTTGCTTAAAGTAAATCATGTTTATTACTGTTTGGCATTGTAGATTTGTTTATTCTGTATCTGCTCTGTTGAAATGTAAGTTCCACGAGAGCAGGGACCTTTCGTATCTATAATGCCCCAGTCAGGGCTGGGAATATCATAAATGCATAATAGATGTTTTTTGAATAGATGAATAAATGGGGGGGGGGGCGAATGCAAGTAGGGACTGGGAGGAAAGGGGTCTTGCAAGGACCAAGAATGATACTTTGCCATGACCAAAGGGTGCGTGATTAACTTGTCCCTTTTTTTTTAATGTTTTTTAAAATATATTTTTGAGAGACAGAGACAGCGTGAGCAGGGGAGGGTCAGAGAGAGGGGGAGGTACAGAATCCAAAGCAGGCTCCAGGCTCTGAGCTCTGAGCTAGCTGTCAGCACAGAGCCTGATGCGGGACTCGAACCCACCAACCGTGAGGTCATGACCTGAGCCGAAGCCGGACGCTTAACCGGCGCCCCAAACTTGTCCCTTTTGTCTGTAATTCAAATTAGACAAGGAAAAGTTTTCGTAAGGTGATTGGGTATGAGATGTTTATTTAAAACTTACACTGAGTTACAAGAACTCACAGTAGACTTATCATTAAGACATTTGAGACAAAGAGAAGATCAGAAAACCTCCAGAGAGGTGATATGTGGAGGACGGGGGGCCAGAACAGCACTGTTTTTCTCCATCTTAATACCAGAAATGAGAAACAATGAGGCACTGTCTTCCAATTCTAAATCAACATTTCCAACCTAGAATTTCCTACTCAGTCAGCCAGTTTAGTGTGAAGGCAGGTTAAAGACATTTTCAACTTCCAGCTTGCTGAGCAGAGGCCAGAAGTGTTTGTTTTTAGGGGCTCTGGGTACAGAAGGGTGTTGATAATGGCAGCGAGGGGGTTTACGGAAGTGCTCGGATTCCTGAGGCTGTGCCGGGATTTAACCGTCGCCATGTCAAGCAGAAAGGCAAACACACCAAGACCACCAAGAAGCGCCCCCAGCGCGCACCATCCGACATGGTCGCCACGTCTGACCGTCACAGATTCAGGAATTCAAAGAGGCCTTCAGCATGACTGATCAGAACAGAGATGGTTTCCTTGTCAAAGAAGATTTGCATAATGTGCTTGCCTCCCAGGGGAAACATCCAGCTTATGAGTATCTGGATGCCATGAAGAATGAGGTGCCCGGGCCCATAAATTTCACCACGTTCCTCACTGTGTTTGGTGAAAAGTTAAATGGCCCAGATCCAGAAGATGTCCTCAGAAAGGCTTTCGCCTTCTTTGTTGAAGAAGCGACTGGCCCCGGGCGAGAAGGTTCCCTGAGAGCTGCGGTCGCTGATGGGAGGCCGGGTTCCCGGGGAGGCAGGGGAGCAGCTGCACGGGAAGCCCCTGTGCGCAAGAAGGGACACCTCGAGTCCCTGGAGGTCACGCGCGTCCTTAAACACGGAGCAAAAGGCAGAGATGACTGGAAAGAACTTCAGGTTCCAGCCACACGTTCCTTGTTGCCACGTCGGGTATTTCTGAGACTTTCTCTTGGAGCCTGTCGCATGCCCTTTCTTGTTGTGTGTATGTGATTCGCAGCTGTTTTGGACACGTGCGTCTCTATAATCAGATGGAAAATGGGGCTTTATACGATTTTCAGAATAGAAAATAGGGTAGTTTAACTCACCAGCACCCTCCCTCCCAAATAACTGCAGTCTACACACATAGTCAGTATATGTTTTCAGAATTAATTATTCACTCAATTTTTTCTGACCCATAATTAGACCTTATGATTAAGGAAAAAAAAAACCATTTTCAGACACGAGCTTTCAAGAAGCTTCATCCTGTGGAGAAGCTACTGAAGGATGTTCCCCATCACAGAGGCAGTAATTGGAGAGAGCAAGATGGAGATCTGACCCCGAGCGAGGCCTGAGGAATGTGCTGGAACGACCCTGCTGGGCAGTCTCAGCTGTGCACCAGGCTTAGGGGACAGCAGTCAGCTGGAACCAGGGGGGACAAAAAGGCTCCAGGGGGGAAGTGTCTAAACATAAAAGTGGAGCCTACCGTCTTCGACCTTGTTGACATGACGTTTTCTTGTTGACATGACAACGTTTGGGGGTGAAGTAGTAATACACTAAAATCTAATTAAAAAACTAAAACAGCTATTAAATTTCAGGGGACAAAGTTGTACAGGAAAGGATATGCGACCATGGGAAATGTAAAAATGTAAATGCCTCAGCTCTGAACAGTGTTGCCTTAGTTTTCTCACCATAAGGAAAATTAAGAAAACTGTGATGTAATCAGATTGGCAGAATGGGAGAGAAAGTACATGTATTTGTGTGCATTTCGGAGAGGGTACGGTTCACCTTCCAGAAGCAGAAAGTCAGTAGATCTCAGATATCAGTGTCTGGGTTTTTTTTTCCTGTATTTTAAATTTTTCCACATCTTTTAGAAAGGAAACTTTGACAGGTACAAAAATGCAGATAATGCATAATTCCAGCACTCAGAAGAGATCGCCGTTGGGGCGCGTAAGTGGCTCAGTAGGTTAAGACTCTGACTTTGGCTCAAGTCATGATCTCACGGTTTGTGAGTTCGAGTTCCACATCGGGGTCTGTGCTGACAGCTCAGAGCCTGGAGCCTGCCTCAGATTCTGTGTTTCCTTCTTTCTCTGTTCCTCCCTCACTCGTGCTGTCTCTCTCTAAAAATAAACAAACATATAAAAAAAATCACTTCTAACACTATAGTATTCACCCTTCCATATACACAGGGATATGTGTGTTCCTTCAAATCTCTGCACCCTTGTACGTGTATTTGCCACTCAGTTTGCTATTAAATTGCATTGTGTTGGGGCGCCTAGCTGGCTTAGGTCAGTGGAGCATGTGACTCTTCATCTTGGGGTTATGAGTTTGAGCCCTACTTTGGGTGCAGAGATAAATTAAAAATATTTAAGGGGCACCTCGGTGGCTCAGTCGGTTAGGCATCTGACTTCGGCTCATGTCATGATCTCATGGTTCATGAGTTCGAGTCCCATGTGCTATCAGCACAGAGCCTGGAGCCTGCTTCAGATTCTGTATCTCCCTTTCTCTGTGCCCCTCCCCCACTTTCGCTCTCTTTCAAAAATGAATAAACATTAAATTAAAAACAAATTTATCCAGGTGAGGGGCACCTGGGAGGCTCAGTCAGTTAAGCATCCAACTTCGGCTCAGGTCATGATTTTATGGTTCATGGGTTTGAGCCCTATGTCGAGCTCTGTGCCGACAACTCAGAGCCTGGAGCCTGCTTTGGACTGTGTCTCCCTCTCTCTCTCTGCCCCTCCCTCACTCATGCTCTGTCTCTGTCTCTCCAAAAAATAAAGGTTTAAAACAAACTATCCAGTTGATTCTGATGCACAGTCAGGTTTGGGGGCACCATTTCATAAGTGACTTTTTTTTTTTACTATCATTTGATATTTTTCTCCCTCATCATCTTTTAGGCTGCAAGGTAGTTCAATTATGTAAGACTTTTGCTAAGTGTTCGTTTCTTGTCTCCAGGAAAAGAGAGGGAACAAAGCATCTGATAAAGCTGCTATCTTGGCCTTTGATGCCCTGGTGACCTTCTGTGAAGAACTGGGGTGAGTGACTCATTTCACATGTGGAGCTGTGTGTCACTGAGCTCTTTCCTCCCCCTGCACCTGCTAGTTAACCAGCTCACGTGGGGCAGCTCTCGGCGCCGGAGGCACCTCTGCCCGCCGAAGGCAGCCGTGTGGGGCGTTTCCCATCGGGCAGCCTGGCAGTCAGTACCCTTCCCAGGAAGGCCTCAGAAACTGGCAGTGCGGAGGCGTTAGTTTGGGTGGTTATCCCTCCCACTCTGCCCGCTTCTGGCGTGGCTGATCCCATGGGTGATGCCGTCATGAATCATGTGACTGGTTCTGCGCCGTTAGCGTGTCATCATTTGCCACTGGACCACTGAGCAGGAGTCACTCTTATCCTGGACCCACACAGAGCGCATGACCCGGCTTACGTGTTGGGGGAAGATAATAGGCTTGGATCGAAGTCAGCTTTTCTCTGGAGTCGCCAGCCCACCCACTTGGAATCCACTTCTGTGTTTTATCCGCATGTGCTGGCGGTGGAGGAATGAGAGAGCCTGACGGCTGCTCAGTGACAGGCAGGTTGTGGCAGGACAGGTTTTTGGACACGAGGGACACCCAGGGAGATTCTGGACAGCCCTTTGTATGCAGCCCTTTGGTCAGACCTTGCTGGAAAAATCTGTGAGGTAGATGAGGCAGAAATGATTGCTTCAGGCTTAGAAATGGACAGACCAAGACCCAGTGAGCTCACGGTCACATTAGTGGACAGATACCACTAATCCTGGGATCTGATTTTTAGTGACGTGCACATTTCATATACATATCCCACCTTGGTTTCTGCAAGACTAGATTCTTGAAGCATGGAGCTAATTAGGGGCATAGAACTGATATCTAGCAGATATTCGGGGCTTCCTTGGGCCACATATTTTGATGCCCACCCCCTCCTACTCACCAGAGTTGGTGGCTCCGGGACTGAGTCTCTTGTTGGGTCTGTGTGGCACAGCTGCGCCCAGCAGAAGTGGTTGGCACCCTTGCCCACAGCCAGTGCGCCCAGAATCCTCAGGCACTAGTACAGGGAGTTGTGGTTTTTTTTATGTTTTTTATTTATTTTTGAGAGACAGAGACAGTGTGAGCAGGGGAGGGTCCGAGAGAGAGGGAGACACAGAATCTGAAGCAGGCTCCAGGCTCTGAGCTAGCTGTCAGCACAGAGCCCGATGTGGGGCTCGAACCCACGAATCATGAGATCATAACTTGAGCCAAAGCCGGACGCTTAACCGACTGAGCCACCCAGGCGCCCTGGGAGTTGTTAAATTAGGCTGCGTCGGGCTCCTTGAGGAAAGCGCTCATGATGAAAGGGCCGTGCGTCCTTGCTAATTGTCAGAGTCCCTGCTGCTGGAAATAAGCCTGCTGGGTTCTTTTCGGGGATGTGTTGGAGGCTCTGGTGTATCCCTCTGGGCTGCAGCAGCCCCACCAGGCGGCAGGACAGGACCTCTTGGGGACTCTGCCTTCATGTCTCCTGTGTCACACTCGGGAGCTGGGGCCCCTCAGTGCCTCAGGGGGTCCGGGCGTCAGCGCGCCTCCTGCCGCACCCACACCTCATCTCCTAACTCGTTTGCCACGTGCGAGGGTTCCAGATTCCAGCACTTCCCGGGACGTAAACACGGCTGGTGTGGCTGAGTGCGGAATTGCTCTTTGAGTAAAAAGGAACATTTCTTTACTGCCTAAATGGTGTATAGCCCCTTCGCCACCACATATGGGCCCCTGTTCTAAGAATAGTCCTGGCTTGTGGTTAAAGTTGCAGCAGCTGTTTGCTCAGGGAGGGCGCCTGGCGGCAAGGGGCGGGCCGCGCGGCGGCTCTGGCGGAGGCAGGTGCGTTGCTGCGGGAGTGCTGTTGTGGGGTCGGGTGCACGGGCATCTCTGGGGCCCACAGAAACGACACTCGGTACAAATGGGGTCAAGGTGGGGCATCCAGCGGCTTTCCCCTCTTCGCCTGCAGCTAGTTTGTCTGCACCGTGGCCGTGAAGTGTATCTGTTCCTTTTAGTGTCGAAAGGAACAGTAATTAGGTTTGAAGCAACTTCCAGCTTAGAGGCCTCTGTACCTCGTCTGAGATAGAGTAACTTTGTGTTTCGGCCTCAGCTGAATTGGGCTCTGTCGTCTGGGGGCTGTGGTCTGGGGGAGCCAGCCGGCCAGCGCCCTTCTGTTCATCCACTTGTTTGCTCCATTCATTCATTCATTCATTCATTCATCCAGCAACTACTATTTGAAATGGACTCTGCACGAGGCACATCAGATACGGGGCGTACATAATGACGAGCAGAAAGAGACCCCCCACCTGCTTTTACGGTGTTGAGTCCAGTGGGGAAGACAGGCACTTATCAGATAATATTAACAAATTCCTTAATTACATTAATAAAAAATGTATAATTGCAGACTCTGAAAGGGCTTTGAAGAAGAGCTACGTGGTGTTGCGAGAATGTCTAACAGGTGGGCCCCTTCTTGGCCCCCAGAAAGTCCGGTCATGACTCCTCACCCGGGTCCATGTTCTCAGGCGGAGGGAGAAAACCGAATACAATGGCGAACACAATGAGAAACAGGATCGTGGTGACGAACAAACAGATCACGACCAGGGCTCCCTGGTCCCAGGGGTTCTGCCAGAACTCCTCTTTCCAGGTGTACTGCTTTGGCATCAGTTTGTGATCCATGTGAACCTGGAAAAGAGGGGACAGAGGCCTTGAGTGCAGGGGCGTCTCTCAGAGAAGCATTCTGAGGGACCCGCATTGGAGTTGCGGGGTGGGCTGGCTCCAGCTGAGGCTCGGCCAACTCGCTCGGAGGCAGGTGGAAACGGTACCAGCTAATCTTGAAAACGGCCAAGCCCGCAGGCTGCGAGCCTGTAGCCAGTTGGAGGGAGTACTGGCGAGTAGGAAGGCGTTGCTACCTGATTCTGCTGTTACCACTCCTGGGTCCTGAGAGCCAGCGATCAGGGTAAACCCTCAGGCCTCACGCTCTGGGGGCCTGAGCCACGCCCTGACTCAAAGAAGCAACTGTTGGGAGGAAAAGGTGTTGGCATTGCCGAGTGTCCCTGGCCAGACCTCATTTCATTGCTGTCACCAGAGCCAACAAAGGTGGGCCAGGCCCTGTTGCCTAGCAACTCTGTTCCCCTTCTGCCTTCCATACTTACCTCTTCAGCTGCGTTTTGTTCTTTTGTGATGTCGTTTTGGGGGGTGCTCAGGGTCCATATGTTCGAGCGTCCTCAGTGAGAGAAGTCGGGCTTGGGGCAGGGTGGGGAAAGAGACTGGATCCAGGACCTTTTGCCCCAAGCCACCCATCCACCTCACCCGTGCCTGGGTTCTGCCTCTCCTCTCCGTCCAGCTGCCAACCTGTAGACTGGCAGGCCCTCACCAGAGCGCAGGAAGCCCAGGAGTCCAGGAAGCCCTGGGCTGGAGCCCCACACAGGCTTCTCCCTGCGGTGCCAGGTGCTGGTGAATGATTAACACCTCCGGGTGGTACCTCCTGGACCGAGTTTCTTTGTGGAGATGTTTACCACCAGGAAGGCCCCAGGGTCCTGGAGGCTTGACTTCTCCCTAGTGCCTGTGCTGGCCTGCCAGGCACGGCTTCAGCTGCTGCGTGTGGTTGGTTCCTACCCACTGGTGTGATGGGGCAGCTAGAAAGTGGGAGTGGGGGCCTGGCAGCCACCACTTATTCCTTAAAAGATAGGCTTCAAGTGCCTGGTGTGGCCGGGAGCTGCGGTAGGCACCGTGTGTCAGTTGTGGACCAAGGGAGCAGGCCCTGCCCGCCCAGGTTTCCGGTCTAGCACACCGGTCCTCAGCCTTGCTCGTTAGAATCATCCGGGAGCTTTTCTAATACCTGTGCCCAGGCCCTGCCTGGTACTGCTTCTTTCGGTCTGGGCAGGTCACAACTCCGGGCTGTGTACAGCTTGCCAGGCGATTCTAATGTGCAGCCGGGTTGGAGGAGACAGACGACAAGCAAGTTCAGGGAAGTCCCTCTTACCTATCGTGGGCTTACCTGATGCTTTGAGTTTCCCTCCTTAAAACTTACTGACTCGTGCCCTTGACTGCTGAGCGCCCCCAGCCAGCGGGCTGGTCTCTCCACACCCGCGTGCTTCCTCCATCAGTTAAGTTGGATACTTGTCAGGAGTCAGCAGTTTGTTCCCAAACCTGTTTGTGGCATTTGTACTTGTTATTGTAATTACATAATTGCACTTAACATTACATAAAAAAAAAATGGAGTAACAGTAACAGTCCAAAGCTGGGGACAGGCACAGAGGTTAGGCAACGTCCCCAAGGTCAAACAAAAGTCACTGCGTTGGGATTTCAACCCACTCTTCAGCTCAGCTGCAGAGTCTGTGCTCTGAAGCTCTGTGCTGCACCTCAAAGGGAGTGGAGGGAGAGCATTGTTTCTAGAAGCACCTATCTGACCACTTTGGAATGGCTTTGGAATCATTCAGTATTTCTGTCAAAACAGATGTGGCAAGACAACTGGAAACATTTTGTAAAAAGCCAGGATTTCACACTCCCGATTTCTCTGTGGAGGTCTTTAAGTTCTTGTTCTGCTTTACAGTAACCACAGTTAGCAAATAGGCAGTTTAGGAACTCTGGCCTGCAAGCCCACACTCAAGGAAAGCCCTGGGTCCTACGTCGAAAAGATTGGCCCAGGAATGTGCACGTATATGTTTCCATTTAAAATGAGATGTGCGGGGAGTGTGTGTTGTCAGGAACTAATCTCTGGCCCTGATCAGAAGATTCTGCGGAAATGAATATGGGAAGGGGTGGAAAGTGCTCTCTTAGTATTTGTGGCGTTGCCTGCCCTGGGGGCTGAAGGGAACCCTGTAAGGAGGCTGAGGTTTAAGAGGCGAAGGCCACGGAAGAGGTCGGGTTAGGGGCCGTGTTTCCTGGCAGGCAGCAGGGCCCGAGGCGCGTGAGGAACCTTTAAGAACAAAATTTTGTCCTCAATTTTGACCTCCCGTTTTCTGTGGTCTGGAATTTGTGTTTCCCACAAGCAAATATGTCCTGAAGATTTTTTTATTGGAGGTCGCTCTCAAATGTTACTGCTTAAGAAAACAGATTTAGGAGAAGAGTGTTTTATGTGCTCTCTGCCAGTCTTTGCTAATGAGATTCATGCCCCGGTCGTTCTGTGGTTTCTGATAAGGCAGAATGTCCAGACGGTGAAAGGCACCGATCTCGAGTGCAGACCTTTGCCGGAGAGACTACTGTGGACTAGAGGCCGGAGGCAGGGGAGGCCTGAAGAGGCTGGCAATCAGCGCAGCAGTGAGCGCAGGCAGACGTTGGGGGGGGGGGACCGTTCCAGGGTGGCTGGTGGCAGGAATGGAGGCCTGTGATAGCCAGGTGCTCTCCAGGGCTCTGCCAGCCTACCGGCCTGCCGTTGCACGGCCACCATGGCTGTGCCCCTCGGTCTTTCCTTTCCCACGATGGGAGGATCGCTGCTTCCGCTCCATGCCTCCCTCTCCGAGAGGACCCGTGCTGGGAGCGTGCCAGGCTGCCGTCGCTCCGGAGCAGGTCTGGTGTGCTGAGCCGAGTGGGACGGAAGCCTTCCCAGGACCGCTGTGGGGAGCCATTAGAGCCAGGGCTCAGCGTGAGCCAGTTTGCTGCCTACTGGGAGCCATCTTATTTGGCCTCAGCAGTACGGAGCAGGAAAATTCGAAAGAAATGGCCCATGGTCCTCACCTCTTGGCAGCTAGAATCTCTTCTAGCAAAGAGGCACAGCCCCAGCCACCCCCAGGAAGGGACGTTCTTGGAACCCGATGAAAACTTGCTTAAGGAAAAGCCACATGGGAATTGGGCTATGCCCGCTGTCGGAACACGGCCTGAGCTGAGGGCTTCTCTGGGCCTTCCAGCGGTTGGTGCCTGGGCTCCAAAGGGCAGCAGTTTCCCATCTGGTCCCTCCCACCTTCCCTGTTTTTCTTCTGGGAGGGAGACCTAGTTGGGCCGCACCCTAGCTCTTACCTCTTGGGATCCACCCACTCACGGGGAGATGATTTTAACACACTTTAGGGTGTGGGATCTAGGATTGGTTGATGGAGGATAATGGGATCAGCTCTTATCTGCCCCACAGCTGGGCGGCCTCAGGGCCCTGGGTGTGGCGAGCAGGGGCTCTGCAGCGGGCCGGGCCGGGCCCAGAGGCGGGCTCCAGCATCTGTAGCTGGTTGAATTTAGGCAAGTTGCATATTGTTGCTAAGGCTCAATTTTCTCATCTCTAAAATGGGGATAATGATGGTGTCTACGGCATGGAGGCTGTTGTGATTACACGGAATCACCTGCGTCCAAACTCTTTAGGGCTGGCTGAGCGCGCAGAAGCCCTCAATAAATTTCCAGTCACTTGATCATCACCACCACTTTCATCATCATCATTATCACCGGTATCATTGTCATTCTGAATCCCCTTGTAGGGTGGTGTGGGGTGGAGGGCAGAGCCGGATCTTGAATTTCTTTTCTTTTATATGGAAGGACCTCCTCTCTGCTGCTTCAACCTAAACCAAACCCGTCAGACAGGTCAGTGGACACCAGGAAGTGAAACCAGCCAGCCAGCTTCTCCCACCAGCCTGCCAGCTGGAGATGGGGGGAGGGGCAGGGGCAGAGCCTGGCATCCCCCTCTCCACTCCCTGGTTTTTGGGTAGTAGGGCTTGTGCCCCCAGGCAGCCAGAGCACAGGCTGGCGGGGCAAGATGATGGAAGCACGTGAAAAATGCAGACCTCTCTGCGGCTCTGGGGACCAGCGGGGAAGGAGCGAGAGGTGCCATGGGTGTGTTCTGCGTCCCCTGCCCTCATTCCTGGGCTAGTGGCTTCCACTGGGAAGCTCTCTGGAAGAGGAAGTAAACTGGAGGGAGGGAGGCAGGGTGGTATTGTGTTGCAGCAGGGCTGGTCCTTAAAATGGGTCCACGTCGCTCTCCTGTGGAGGGGCAGGTAATGACTAGGATATGCCCAGCACTGTGCCAGGCACTCTGTAGGTCTCCTTAGTTTATCCTCAGGAGCTCACCCCAGGAGGCGCTACTGGGATTAGCTTCGTCCTGCAGGGGAGGAAACACGGCTCCAGGAGGTCGAGTCCTTTCCCTGTGTTCAGACAGCCAGTGAGTGGCAGGGTGAGGATTTGTGGCCAGACAGCCTGGGACACAACGGGGGGAAAGGACAGGAGTTGGGGTGCAGGTTGTGGGCAACAGTAGGGGCCTGACTTCTCTTCCTTTACTCCAGAAGTTTGGGAAGACCCGGTGGCCTGAGCCTGCCAGTGTGGGGTGTGCAGGCTCAAGTAAATGGCAGTCAAAGCTGTTGGGTGGCATTCCTGAGCCTGGCACCTGGGCAGACACTGCCCCGTCACTGTCGAGGGGGCACCCGGAGCCAGAGCTTGGTAGCAGCTAGCGCTGACGCGAGTTTCACCCCCTCCTTCCGCTGGTTCCCTCTTGCATGACATTCCTGCCTGTGTTTTTCCAGTGTTTGTGGGCACGGGGAAAACAGAGGCCTGGCAAGGACAGTCCCCAGCCACACCCCTGGAATTCTGGCACCCTGCCCTTCAGAAGCACAGAGCCCAGGCCAGCGAGTCTGGTGCCGCAGAGACACATAGCCAGAAAGCTTTTACTGAGACCGAAATGGGCAAATACTGGGCTAGAATACTGACGTGCTCCCTGCTGGTGGGAAGCCTGGGGTCCAGCGGCCGTGGCACAGAGCCCCTCCGTTCAGCTGCCCCTCTGGGCCGGCTCCCCACCGCTGCAGGCTGTTCCTCTTCCCAGTGTGGGGCCCCCACTTGTGTGTTTTGTTAGAAAGTGCAGGTCGGGAAAGAATCCCCAGTTCTTGTTTCCCCGGGTTTTAAGCAGCTGATTCCTCCTCGGCACCCGGTAGTCACTGGCAGGTGACAGCTTGGTGGCCGAACCAAGTCCTTGTTTCCTCGATAAGGCTGCAGGTGTCGGGTTCCTGGGCAGGGCCCGGGCTGAGGCCAGGCTGGCACGTGGGACCATGGCTTTGACAGCCTCCTCTCCAGCTTCTCCTCCTCGTCTCTGCCCCTCATGGGGGGCTCATGGGCCGCACTTGGACCTTCCTGCCTCTGCGCTCAGGGCAGCAGCAGCAGCAGCCGGCGATCAGCAGCAGCAGCAGCACAGTGGCTGGGGGGTTAGGAGAGAGAAGCAGAGAGCGCAGGCAGCTCAGGCGGGGGAGAGAAGGAACACCCTCCCGCCCCCCGCTGCGAGGTGTGCTGGAAGGACCTCTGCCCAATTTCTGGCTTGGTCAGAAATACTTGAGAGTCTGGCAAGAGGTGTTGACTGTCCCCATGCCAGCCACCGGGTGCCGACCTCCCTGTCATGCCACCCCGCTGCCCAGAGCTTCGCTCCCTCCACCGCTGGCTGGGCTTGGGGGCTATCTCTGGGCCCTGGTTCCAGTACCACCCCATCAGCAGCTTGTCAAGGGTTAGGGAGATCCTCTGCGCACCCCCCCCCCCAGGGACATATGCCCTCTCCTGTGTCAGGGGGACACCCAGCACCTCGGCCAGCCCTCTGGCCAGCACCGCGGTCTCAGCTCTCCTGGATGCCAGGAAGACCCGGGGGCGCTGGGGAGAATGTGAGAGCCCCAGCTTACCCGTGAAGAGGAGGATGACGGAGAAGGCCGCGATCTCCACAGGCTCGGCCTGGGGCAGCTTCTGCAGCTTGAGCAGCAGCTTCTCGCCCATGGAGCGCATCTCCTGCACGAAGCTGGCGGCTGCCATGGTGCATCGGGCTCCTGCCGGGCTCCTGCCAGGCCTCACTGAGCAGAGACAGGGCCAGGAGTCCCCACCCACCTGCAGCCCGCAGAACGAGTTAGTCAGGTCTCACCCCTGCACCCCTGGTGGCTCATGACGGGGGAGGGAGCCATCAGGAGCCATCAGGGCCCTCCGCCCAGCGATGGCCTTCAGCCCCCACCCAGCTGGCACCACCAGGGCTGAGGGAGGCGGGTGATGGCAGGGAGCCTGAGGCCATGCTGCGGGGGGCTGCTTGGCACTGCCAGACACAGGAGAGGTCTGCCAGCAGGCCACGGGTGGCCAAGGTTTCCCACCTCGAGGTGGGGTGACTTCCCTGTTCTATTCCTTTGTCTCAGGCAGCACTCCTGGTTTTGCTGGGCACCTTGGGCTGGCACAGCTTCCCTGGTGACCCCTGGGTCCTTCAGGACTTTGGTGCCTCCCCTGGGTTCCCAGTGGGGAGACCAGGCTTTAGGATTCCAGCCTGGGGCTCTTGACTTTCATCATATGTGGGGCAGAAGGACCAGGTTTTTCCTCCAGCGGGCACATGGGCACTCCTGGCTGGGGTCAGCTGGGTGAGAACTGACCAGGGGAGGTGGTCTGAGCCCCTCCAGGGCCCTCCACCTCTCCCACCAGCTCGGTTTCTTTACTCCCACGATGTTCTCCGAGGAGGCAGAGATAATGCCGTGTCCCTGAAGTTTTCCCCAAGGGGACCTCTCGGACTGGATCACACATCCCACAGCTGGTCTACCAGCCCCTCCTCTGCTGGCTCAGACCTGCTCCTCTGGCCTGACCAGGAGAGTCCCCTGTGCCCTCACCCTCGCCCCAGGTATGTAGCAACTCAGCCTTCCAGGTCCGTGACCGAGAGCCTCTTCCTGTCCAAGGGTGCCCGACAGGCTGAAGGTGAAGGTCCAGGCTGAGTCTGTGAGTTGGGCCAGCTGTACATCAGGAGAACCTGCCTGGCTGACACCCCTGTGGGATGAGGGAGCCAGTGCCTCTTCAGGGACAGACCAGGGAGGGACAGCCTGGTGCCACCCCAGCTTCAACTTGTTCACCAAGGCAGCTCTAATCCAAGGGAGGGTAACAGTGGCCGAGGGCTTGTGCCAGACATCAGGATTCAATTACTGCCGCCTTGTCCTGTGTGTCAGCCAGGCAGGTTCTCCTAAAGTGACTGCAGTCTTGGAAGCTGATCACCCCTGGCACGATCGCCACAGTATAGCTGTCTTCGAACCTCCTCGAAGGTCATCGGCTTGACCCCGTACCCTGTACCTGGCTCCCTTCACTCCTCCTGGCGTGCAGCCTTTGCGTGAGCCCCTCTGGCTGAGATGCGGGGGGAGTCCCGCCTGCGCTGGCAGCCTGCCCTGTTCCTCCTTGGAGCAGCGCTGATCATTGGAAGGCGGGACCTCCTCCTGACCTCGTGCGTCCTGCCTGTGGTCACATAGGATGCTTCCGGCCCCCTCTGCCTCAGTCCTTCCAGACCTAGGTGGCAGCTGGCATATCTCCTCCTCCTCAAGGTCGCCTGCCCCCCGTGGAACACTGGGTCGTCCTGGATTTGAATGCTGCCTGCCCCTTTCCATTTTCATGACAGGGATGCATCACTTTGTCTCTCTTGAGTCTGTTTCTTTTCCTCATTTTACATAAGATGAGATCGCCATCTCTTGGGGCTGTTGTGAGGATCGACCCCCTGGAAGCACGGCTTAGGAAGCACACATCCCGGTGCACGTCGGTGCCCAGCGTGCGGGCTTTCCCTCTGGGTGTGGTCTGGCCACCGCAGGAAGCCTGGGGACCGTCGCACCCGCACCCTGGACACGGTCAGAGACCTGGGGAGTTTCGTCTGTGTCCCTGGTTCCCAGGACGTCTGTGGTGTGTGAAGGAAAGGAAGGGGACGGGGAGCTGGAGATGAGAGCTGTGTTTGAAGTGATGTTGGGGGCAGCAGGCAGATGACGGGTCCAGGGAGGCTTAGAGAGGGCTTCCTGTTAGAAGTGGAGGCTCCTGTCAGAGCCTCCTAGCTTGTCTCCTGCCGCACTCCAGGGTCAGCACCTTTCTGCAAAGGAGATCAGGATCCCCATTGTAAGGGGTACAAAGAAGCAAGAGATCCTGAAATCCCATGGGTCGTTCATTCCTGCCTCCCTTTACATCTGGGAAACAGCCAGGAGGGAGACTCCCGAGGCCACATAGCAGGACGGGGCCGAGCCGGGCTCCCCCGGCTTCCTCATGCTGTCTCTTACGGGGGCCTGCGTCAGGCAGCCTGCTCTGTGGCCGGCCGGGTTAAGTCAGCCCACAGAGCAGCCTTCTGCGGACACAGTCCACGCGGTGGGCCCAGTGCAGGGACCAGGGCCCCAGAGCCCTTTGGACGCGGGTGTGGCCTGCACAATGAGCCCCATTCCACACTCACAAGTTCAGGGCACTGTTTTCATTCAGGCACACCACTCACCAGGCCAGGGCCACACCTGCCTTTTGGGAACCACATGTGATTTGTCACCAGAGGGATGGATGGCACCTGTCTGTCTGTCTCAGGTTCACCAAACTCCTTTCCAAGCACAGGGCCCCTCTTCTCCGGCCACACTGAACAGCGCCCCCCTTCCTTGACCGATGAAACTGGTTTGCACAAGGAGGGTGGTCCCCCCTCATTCTGGAGCCTCCCTGCGCATCCACTTCCCCTGTTGCCAGGAGCTTATTCCTCTGCGTTCCTGGAGGAGAGAACAGAAGTGCCAGCCAGGGCTCCGGGGAGAGTCTGCACAGGGCTCAGGAGCTGGGCTCCTCTTCTCCTCTCTGTCTACACTTGGTCTGGCTTTTTCAGCCTGTTTGGCCCCGTGCCTGCATTGCCTAATGGAGCCAGCAAAGACTCCTTGAAAGAGGAAGCAGGCAGAGGCCAGCCGGGCAAGGGGAACTTTGTCACTTGCGCTTCCACATCCAGAGACCTGGGGAGGGCTTATGGGAGGAAGGCTTCTGCATGTGAGCGAGAAGTGGTGTGGAGACCCCGCCGGTCTGAGGGGTGTGATCTCCAGAGCAGGGAGGAGGCGGGTGGAGCTGAGGTTGCTCTGCTCTGCAGGGAAGGTGGGCTTTGCGGATCAGCAGCTTCGGCTCTGAAGTCGGCCATCCTTCGGGTGTTGTGTAATCAGAATGCTGCAGAGTCCTACCCAGGGGCCCCGGGCCCCACTCCAGGGGGAGTGTGCACGTGGCAGGCCGTGTGGCTGTGGACGGGCAGCATCATGCCCCTGTGCCCATGGCCCCTCTGGTGAACTGAATTGGCAAGCTGTACCAGCCCTAGGGTCTCACCCAGGGCTGCCCACTGATTCCTTCCATCTGTGAACTGGAATGGAGCCACTGGACACTGATGTTCTGCCCCGGAGGCTGAGGGGAGCGCCCTTTGTTTTTCAGTTGATGTTTTGCCATTTCCAGCTTGGGCTCGAGCAGAAGCAGCCTTCATGGGGACCGTGGGAGCTGGAGGGGCTTTGTGCTCCTAAGAGGGAGGAGGCACATTCCAGCAGGTCCCAGGCACTTTTCCCAGTGGTCTATTTAAAGCGAGGCCCGGGGGGTGCCTGATGCCTGATGCCTGGTGCCCAATATAACCAGCCCTCGTCAGGTGACCTTGCAGCATGTTCCTTGGCCATCGCCCTGTAGGGAGTAAGTGTTCCCAGCTCTGGCCCTGGGAGAGGGGGTGCTCTGAGGCTGGCGGCCTCTTACCCCTTGTATGTTCCCAGGTTTGGAGGGAGGAAGGCAGGGAAGCCTAGAGGGGGTACTGATAATTGTATCAGTGTGTGTACACTGATACCGTAGATCTCTTCCTGGTCTATCTCGCTCCATCAGACTCCTTCCAAAACTGTGCTTCCTGCCCGTGAAGCAGGGAAATCCTAGTCCCTCCCGGCCCGGTGCTCTGGAGCGCTTCGGTCAGAGGCAGCCAAGCAAGTGGCTTCCCACGGTCCCAGGAAGGGAAGCAGCCTTGGCTGCCTGCATGGCCTTTTCTGGAGCCTGTGGAGGGTGCTCTGTGGCTGGAATGGCAGCCAATGGAGGGGGCAAGTGAGCCAGACAGAGATGAAGGCTGGCCGAGCTAGGGGGACCAGGAAACATTTGTGTGGCATCTCCTGGCACAGGAAACCTTGTGACAGGGCAGGCGGGCGTCCTGCAGGCCAGACAACTGCCACTTGGTACTGAAGCTTCCCTGTTTCCTCCTTGCAAAACTGATACTTCAATTCCAGAGGCCCCTTGTGGAAGAACAGGCGGCAGGCGGGTGTGTTTGTGACTGATAAAGTGTTGGTGGCTCAGGCCCGAAGGGCTTCTTGCCCTGCCCCTGCCATTTTGTCACGGAAGGTTGCAGCCACCCTTGCCCCACAGGGCATTGTCTTGTTTGAGAAACAGCTATCATGAGGCACCCTGATGATTGTGGCAGATTTTCGGGGTCCAGGGGCCTGACCAGCAAGGCAGAGATGTCCACTGTGCACTGAAGCATCCAGCCTTCAGACAATGCCCTCTTCTGCCGTGGCTCCAAGTTGCCGCGGGAGGTAGACGCTTGAACCCAGAGCGGTCCTGCTTTCCAGGGCCGGAGGAGGCACTTGCGGGCTGCTAGCGATGGCTCCCGTAGCCCCAGACGCGAGGTATCACCTTCCCATTCCAGCTCAGGGCCTGCGTTCGGGGGACCCCATCCACGTATGTGCTGTGGCTGCAGGACTGTGATCCCTGCCCCCCCCCACCTGGGCTGTCTTACAGATCAGAGCCAGCAGGGGTAGCCCTGGGCTCTTCACTGTGCCCATCCCTTACCCAGCCCTGTCCACTGCCTCCAGCCCTGGCCGGCGCCATCCCCTCTCTGCCATGCAGGGCCATCTTGGCAGAGTATTAGCCTCTCCAGCCACCGACTCAGGCCAAATCTCACAGACTCTGCTGAGCCAAGAACACTTGGCCTGATCCTTGGTTTCCACTTTTCCCTGGATTGTTGTTTTTCTTTCCTAGTAGATATTAGCCTGTTTGCTTTGGGGGAAACATCTGGGGGGCGGGGAAGGGAGACTTTAGCCCTAGTGTGAGGACAAGGGGGCAGGAGGAGGAGGCAGCCTCAGTTCGTGGGGCCCTGCCCCAGGGGGCTGCTCCCGGGGCTGCTGGAGAGCCATACTGGGGTCAGCATTCCATCGGCCTGTCCTTCACTGGCCTCGCCATCTCCCCCACCCCACCTTGGGTTCGGAGTTAGGCCCTCATGCCTCTGGCACAGCAGTCGGAGAGATCTAGGGGTACGTGGGGTTCTAAATGGGCCCAGGGAGGAGCCCCTGGGCTTAGGTTTGAGCCAGGAACACCTGGCAACGAGTGGGCCAAGCCCCTCTCAGGAGGTGGCAGCTGCCACTCTGATGCAGGACACAGATGGGCAGAGCTGCTGTGGGTCCTGCCACATCCTGAGTGGCACAAAGTGGCGGGGCAGACCCTGCCGTGAGCCGCCTCCACTGGGAGAAAGCAGGGACAGAGGGCTCTGCCTTGATCCTGGGCAGAAGGGAGGCTCGGGGGGCAGGCAGCCGGTCTCTCCCGAGCAAGGGCAGCCTAATCCCTCGCTTAAGCCCCCTGAATAGAAAAAGCTTAAACTAACTTGCAGAGTAAGCAGGCGCTCGGGGGCCCCTCTGCCTGCTCAGCAAGCGGGGAGGAAAGGACTCGGGGCAGAGAGCTGCAGCCTCGGCCTGTGTCCCCGAGTGCAGGGTCCCAGCAAAAGAAGGGAGAAGCCAGTTTTAAGCGCGGCTGGCTGGAGACTGCCACGTGCACCCCCACGAGCCCCTGTGTTTGTCGTAGATGATGGCTCGCCACCCTCGGGGCAGGGGACCCGGGCTGGCCCGCACCACTCACCTGGGAACTCAGGTGTCGGGTTGAGGGCAACCGCGGATGCTGGGGAACCCGGCAGCCTCCCTCGCCCAGCCTCGCCCGGCCACCACCTCTTCCTTCCTTCGCGGATGCCTCTTTCCTGCCCCGCTGCTGGGCGCCTTCCTCAGAGTGGAGCTCCTGGCTGCTGACAGCCAGCTGCCGTGTCTCAGCCTTCGCTTTTCTGTTGTTGGTCGTCCTGGAGATCCAAGTGTCAAATTACAAGGGGCGGCCACTGAAGCCGGGGAGCCAGTGCCACCGCCGCCCCTGCCCAGTCGAGTGAATCCCTGCTGGGACCTCAGAGGGTGGCTTCAGACTCCTGTGCAGGTGGCCGCGCCCCCTGGGAGGTCTGCAAGGGCGGGCGAGCCCTGTCTCTTCTGTGCCTTCTCTTCCCCTCCTGTCCCTCCTGGCTGGTGTGTGCTAAGCCATCGTGGGCTGGGCCTGGGCGGGGAGCTGATAAGAGAGGTCGGCTCTCTTTTTCCCTGGCAAAGATGCCCTCTGGGAGGCTCCACCTGAGCAGTGGGTGCGGAGGGAGGGACGCCCTGCAGCACTTTGGCTCTCTGGCCCCCTCCCCACCCTCAGGAGGGGTTTGAGCCCATCCCCTGCCCAGCCAACCAGTCTCTCTGGAGACTCCCTGGCTGGTCCTGCCCTCTGGCCCCTCCTAGGAAGTAAATAGTGGGGGAGCTGCCAGACCACCCATGAGGCCAGGCCCTTGGGGAGGAACCTAGGGGTGACTTGAGAGTGGCCTGCTCCGGGCCTGCTTGCCTGCCAGGGAAGTGCCTGGTGCTGCTCCACCCCAGGAGGAGGGAGGACACCCCCGATCTCTCGTTCTTTCCAAAAGAGTCTGCTGGGGCCGTCTCTGCACTCCTGGCCCTGGCCATCAGGGACGGGCTCCAGAGCTCAGTGGCTGGCAGAGCCCTTTGACATTTGGTCGGTTGTGCCACGCCAGCAGACCAGGCTGTGCCCGGAGCAGGACAGGAGCCGACCCCAGCCCGCATCTGTGAACTCTCAATGGAGCCCTTTGAGTGTGAGCACAAAACCCCAGTGAGCCCGGGCTGGAGGGAGGGTGGGGAGGGAGCCAACTGCGCAGCCACACTACTCGGACGCGGAGCCTCCCAGAGGCTGGACAGCCAGCCACTGTGCAGATGCACCGACTGGCAGTGGAAGGAGCCGCACGTTGGTTTTAGGAGTGGCAGGAACAGTGCCCCCTGGTGGCCGCCTGGGCCTCCTCGCCACCTCCTGCCTTCACAGCTGCATTCTCTAAAGAAGGCAGCCAGGCCCCACTGCCTAGGACTCCGGTGACGTTCCTGGCGCCTGCCCCTCAGCTTTCAGCTCCTCGCAGTGTTTCCTGCGGTTCCAGGTGGCGCTCACAGGGAGAGGCATTCTGGTTAGAGGGTAACACCGCCTGCTCCTGCCCCGGGGGCGTAGTGCCGGGACAGCCCTGCTTCTGCCGCCCCATCGCTCTGGCTCGCCCACCTCGCGCTACATTCCTGTGGCAAGACTGGCCCTTTGCAAGGGCCCTGATTAGATCTGTGCCACCCCTCCCCCCGGGAGGGACCTCTGCACCTGTCCCAAGGACCAACTGTGCCCCGCTCCTGGGAGTCATAGGAGGGACAGCTGGAGCCTGGCACCCCTGCAGGCAGCCGTGGCAGGGCTGAGGCACTGGGTGATGCGATGGGACTCCTGCCAAGGCTGGTCTCCCATCGCCCTCACCGGCGGCCTGCGGATGATGCCAGCTCTCAGTGCTGCTGGTCCTGCTCATGGACAGTCCCCCAGCCCCAGGCTGTGTACACAGGCCACAGTCTTCTTGGGGGCAGGGAAGAGGTCATCGAGAGAGAGCAGAGCAGAGTGCCGAGGCTGGGTAGGGCCGCCTCCTGCTGGTCCTCCCCTCCCCCACCCCCGGGCAAGGGTGAAGGGCACACAGAAGAGCCCCGGCTGTGTGCGTGCCGGACGCCACGCACTGCCCTTCGGCCGTGGAGTCAACGCTCTTGCAGCGTCTTCCAGCCCAGGATGTGTGGGCTTTGGGAAGCCCGACGCTTTCCCTAAGGATGCAGCCTCAGCAGCAGACTCAGCCTCTGTACCCAGAGCTGGAGCTATTCCCAGGGCACCCCACTGCCAGAGGACAGAGGACAGAGCAGGAGGCCGGGACCTAGAGGAGGAACCCATAGAGAAGCCAGACAGAATCGGGGGGGCGGGTCACAACCTGGCTCCTCCGAATTCCCCCATATGTTACACGACCTTGGGAAATCTCCTTCACCTCACTGTCCTCATCTATAAAATGGACAACTCAACGATGCCTTGCCAGGCTCGCACGAGAGGGGGTGTATGAGATACTGAGTGTGGTGCCCAGCACCTAGCGCTCCTCAGACAGGGTTTAGGGAGTGGGCGGATGAACACTGGCCTGTCTGGGTCCCTCACCTCTTGCCTCTGCTGTGCTCCCTCTGCCAGGTGCCGCCACGCTGCCATTGCCAAGTACTTCGGGGATGCACCCCCTGCCTGCACCAAGGGCTGTGACCACTGCCGGAACCCTGTGGCCCTGAAGAAGCAGCTGGATGCCTTGGAGCACAGAAGCAGCTGGAGCAAGACTTGCATCGGGCCTTCCCAGGGGAATGGCTTTGACCCTGAGCTGTATGAGGGAGGCCGCCGGGGCTATGGAGGCTTCAGCAGGTGAGGGGCCATGGAGTCAGTTGCCCCCGACCCACTGCAGATAGGCTGGCATTCCCCTCGTGCCAAGGCCAGACCAGAGGCACCCCCTGCCATAGTTCACCCCTTGCCCCTGGGGGCCGTGGTGGAGCCAGGATCTTGATGTTGCTCCGGTGGCCAGGCTGTCAGAGACCACCAGCGCCCCGCCAGAGAGCCACGACAGGAGGGCAGAGCCCAGGCCCGGGGCTGCTCACGGCTAGTCTCTTCCCAGGTACGACGAAGGTTCCGGAGGCAGCGGGGACGAGGGCAGAGACGAGGCCCACAAGCGAGAATGGAATCTCTTCTACCAAAAGCAGATGAGCCTACGCAAGGTGAGGGGGATGGGGGCCTGATGGGGTCTCCAGTGGCCCCCGTGTACACTCTTCTCAGCCCCCACCCTGGTGCTGGACTGGGGGCCGTCCTGCAGCCAGGCAAGACGCCTCATAGGCCCTTCATGCATTCTTCCAGGGCAAAGACCCCAAGATAGAAGAATTTGTACCTCCAGGTCAGTACAGAAGTGTCCTCAGGGACACGGGCTGTTCCCAGGGTGTAGATGCCTCACTGGGAGCTGGGGACTCCAGAGAGCGGGGGGAGAGTGCAGTGACCCACCCCTCTTCCCCACAGATGAGGACTGTCCTCTGAAAGATGCTTCCAGCAGGAAGATCCCCAGGCTCACTGTGAAGGTGAGATGTGGGCAGCTCTGTCCCCTAGACTCCTCCCCCAACCTTAAGGCTTAAGTGACCAAATTCCTTCCCCCATGTAGGCCCGTGAGCACTGCCTGGGGCTTCTGGAAGAGGCGCTGAGAAGTAACCGCCAGGCCACAGGGACTGACGACGGGTGAGGGTCCCAGGTCCCAGGGGCCTTGGGGGCTTCTCCGGGCCCCAGTTCCCGTGCAGACCACAAGAGCCCCCGTCCCTCCTGGCTTACTTGGGCATCCCCTCCCCAGATTGTGACACTTCAGGCTCCCAGTGGCTGCAGGTCTCACTGCCCCACCGGGGGGCAGGCTTAGCCAGGACTAAGGGGCTGCCAGCACCGGCTGAAGGGCAGTAAGCCACAGGATGCCTGGCGTCCGGGCCGGAATCCCTGTGTCCAAGGCCAGTCCCACCGGGCTCTGAAGCCGTCTCCAGGGTCCCCAGACAGAATCCAGCAGGAGCTCAACAGAGAGAGGGCTCAGGCCCACCTGACCCTTAGGCTTTTTCTTACCCTCAGACCCGATCTCCAGCTCAGGGCCGTGGAGCTGGAATGCGAGATGTTCCGAAATGCCAAGGTGGCCAACCTGTACAAGGCCGGTGTGCTAAAGAAGGTGGGCCCAGGCAGGGCATGCCTGTGGGCTGGGGGGAGGGGGGGAGAGGCCGCCCCTACCCTCCCAGGCTGTCTGCCTGTCCCCTGCAAGTCAACCCCTTACACAGGGCAGCCTGACCTTCCTTCTTTGCCAGCTGGAGATGTTTCTAGCCACCTCCGTGAGGACTAGAACTTGTCCAGTGTCCAATTACCTTCAGCCACGGGCCCTAGAAGCCCACCTGTGGAATCCTGGGTTGGGGCTTTGAGGACCTAGTGGGTGCCATGTCGTCCCTGCCTGTCCGTGACTCAGGTGGCCGAGATCCACAGAGCCTCCAAGGACGGGCAGCTCTATGACGTGGAAGGCGATACCAGGAGTCGCAGTGCCCAGGCCCAGCCCCCAGAGCCCACCGAGTACGACATCCGGCCTGCCTCTCAAGTGTACTCGGTGAGCGGCGTCCCCGAACCTGGGTCAGGGAAAGGCATCACTTCCCCTTGTCCTCAGCCACAGCATGGCTGCTGGCCCTCTCTTGGCACTGTAGCCCTGGCCCCAGGCACCCTGGGACAGGCCTCCAGCCTCCCTACCCTCCCAGCTCTACCGCTGCGGCCCCCACAGATCTTCTCTCATCAGCCTGACCCCCGAGTGGTGTCCTGCCCGGCATCTCCCTCCTCCACTCCCAAGAGCCATTCCGGACCAGCCTGTGCGTGTCCTCAAGGACCTGGTGGTCAGAACCCTCTCTCCTCCTCTTCACAGCTCAAACCCAAGCGGGTGGGAGCTGGTTTTCCCAAAGGCTCCTGCCCCTTCCAGACGGCCACTGAGCTGATGGAGAAGATGCAGGCCAAGGAGCAAGCCCCCCAGCCTGTGCTGGGAGGTGAGCAGGAGCCCCCCAGCCAGCCCCCAAGCCTCCAGGGTGACTGCAGTGAGTGCCTACCGGGGCCCAGAGGAGAGGCCCCTGGAAGCAGTGCTCATTGTGGGGGGTCCTCCCCTGAGCAGAAGGTGAAAAGTCCCTCTAAGGGCGGTCCCCGTGGCAAGGTCCGGGCCAGCAAGAAGCAGCAGCTCCTAGCAGCAGCCGCCCTGAAGGATTCTCAGAACATTGCCCGCTTCTGCCAAAGGGCCCAGAGCCCGTCTCCCCTCACCTCGGCCCCAGGGGCAGAAGCCGCGAGCCTTCCCCGCGAGGGAGTCCCAGGGGAGTGTGCAGGGGTGAAGGATGGAGCCCCCCCGGGGTGTTTGGCTGCGTCCCCCCAGACCAAGGAGTGCACCGGGGAGAGGTCAAGGTAAGGGCTCTAATAGTTTGAAATTCTTCGGAATCTGTTTTCCTAACTGAGCCTCTGCAGCCCTGGGCAGGGTGCGCTGCTGGGCCAGCCGAGCCGAGGGTGCGGCTGGCGCCCGGAGCTCTTGACGCCTCCTCTCCTCCCCGGCCAGGGCCCACCTGCTCAGACACCAGGAGCTCCCTGAAGGCCAGCGCAGTCCCGCACAGGAGACACGCACGGGCAAGCGGCCCAGACCCCAGCAGGTACTGACCAGGGTGAGGCCACGGGGCCGGGGGCCTGCAGACCGGCTCTGTTCTGCTCTGAATCAGGGGTTTGGGGGACATTGTCTCTTTTTACATCCCAGGGTTAGATGGGCTGGCTGGAGGGAGCCGGTGGATGCTGAGTCCCAGTCTTCCTGAAGGAGGGGAGGGGCTGGTGACAGGGGCCCTGAGAGCAATGCTCCACTTGGGTCCTGCACAGGAGAACCCAGAGAACCAGGTTCAGAAGAGGCCTTGCCCCTCAGCCAACGCCTCCATCTTAGCTGAAGCCAAGGACAGCATCTTGGCCAGCGATCAAGACACCTTGAACCACAGGGTCCAGGGTTCCTGCCATCTCCCAGTCCCTGGTATCTCCCTCAAGGAGGCTGCAAATGTCGTGGTCAAATGCCTGACCCCTTTCTACAAGGAGGGCAAGTTTGCATCCAAGGTAGGGTAGTTGGGTGGATTCTGCCCCCTCCTGGGCCTGGGATCCCAGGGCAGGGACTGTAGCCAGAGGACAAAGTGGGGCCGAAGCAGGCTAGGCCCTAAGGCCGGGCGTCTCCTTCCCTGGGGTCTGCCTTGCCCTTGGGTCGTGGCTCTGGGCCCCTGGTGGTGACAGGGCAGGGGTCTGTGCCCTTTGCTCCTGTCACCCTCTGCTTCCAGGAATTGTTTAAAGCCTTCGCCCGCCACCTCTCCCACTCCCTGACTCAGAAGACCTCTCCTGGAAAGAGCGGTGAGTGCCTGCGTCACCAGGCCAGGGAGCATTTGCGGGACTCGGTGGTGGCGAGGGACTGGCCCTCACGTTCCCCTTTCTCGAATCTGTAGTAAAGGAAGAGGCCCAGAATGTCATCAAGCAGTTTTTCCGCGGCCGGGCCCGGTGTGAGAGCGAGGCTGACTGGCACGGCCTGTGTGACCCACAGCGATGACCAGCTGCTGCGCCCTGACTGGCACGGCCCGTGTGACCCACAGCGATGACCAGCTGCTGCGCCCTAGGGCCCGGGCGCTCCCCCGGCTTCAGCCGTGGGCCAGCCTGGGCCTCGCTCGGGCACGGGAAGGCGGAATGCCCACAGCCGTCAGGGGCAGCCTCTTTGCTCAGGGTCCCTCCCCCTTCCAACCATGCTTGCTCTGGAGCTGGCCCCAGCCACCTCCCCCATAGCGAGGCCAGAGGCCAGAGGCCAGCCACCTTTCTGCTCGCAAAATCCGAGGTCTCCTTCCTCCTAGCCTCCCTGCCTCTCTCGGCTGGGATTTCTGAGCCAGATCCCCAGATTAGAAAGTAGTGGGGGGTGGGGGGGAGGCTGCTGCCAGGGGAACAGGAGGAAGGCGTGGCCTTCCACCTCTTATTAACGAGTTATAAGCCAGGGTGAAGCCCACCCGTCAGAGGCGTTGGGGCCTCGGGTCCTCGGCCACTACCTCCTGGCCCCAGGTGCAGAGCTCAGGAGAAGGGCAGCCGCCGGGCCCTGCTCTCTGCTCAGTTCCTGATCAGGAAGGCCAGCCCGGACTGACACGTCCCTGAGAAATAAAGTCCTGTGACACCCCTCCCCCCACAAACACAGCCTTTTTCTCTTGGGAGTTTTATTTCCTCAGCATTTGCTTCTTGAAGGCAGGGATCATGCCGATGTGGAGCCGGGACCTGGCGCCGTGTGGGCATCTCCCCCAGGGTAGGCAGCATCAGCTGCCCAAGTGAGTTCCTGCGGGCGCCCCCAGGGGGAGTCTTGCTACTCTTTCCCAGCTGGGGGCCCCATAGCAGCTCCTGGCCTCCACGCGGGCCAGTAGTGCCGTGCTGCAGGAGGTTCCAGAACAGCCATGTGGGGAAGTCCAAACCAAGATGGCCTGATGGCACCCAAGGGAGACAGTCCTAGTCAGACTTGGCCCTGGGAGGGGCCCCCTCGTCCCTCCTGCACTCCTCTGGGTGAGGCCAGCGCTAGTGGGAAGCGGCGCCGAGGTCCAGCAGGAAGGCGATGGTATGCTTCAGCTCCTGGGCCTGCCGGGCACGGGCACGTGAGGACAGGGCTCCCCGCCGGGCCCCCCCCAGCACCAGGCCACCTTCCCAGCGTGTTGTCAGAGGCCCTGGCTCCTCCTCACCTTCTGCAGCTCAAACCAGATGGTGTGGGGGTTGTCGGCAGAGCCGTAGTTGAGCTCCAGGCCAGGGAGCCCGTCGCTCTCCAGGCGGCTCAGCAGCTGGACCCGCTGCAGGTCCTTCAGGGCGATGGAGCAGTACAGTTTCTGGGGGCAGCAGAGACAGCAGAGCTTGGACCGTCTCAGGGGAGGGGTCACCGTGGGGGGGGAGTGGAAGTGGTGCAAGGTGCTCAGGCCAGCACGGGGGCGGGAGCCTGGCCCACCTGGGTGTTGGGCTCCATGAGGATGAGGTGCTGGCGGTTGAGTCCCAGGAGGCTGGGTCCCGGCAGGGCCATCTGGCTGACACGCACCACCACGTAGATGGTGTAGCCGAAGAGGGGCAGCTGGCTCGCGGCCTCTGGGAAGGGAGGGGCCGGCATAGGAGTCCTGGTCACTGGGGCCCTGGGGCCTGCCTGACCTGGCCTCCAGCTTGGGTGAGCAGGGCTGGGGGCAGGTAGAGAAGCTCCCCTCCCCCTTCACCCCTTTCCTTCAGGGTCTCCTGCTCCGGCCCTTGCCACCCTCGGGTCCCAGACCCACCAATGAAGCTGATCTGTGCTTCTTGGGAGCTGCGCGCTTGCATCCACCTCAGCTCCTGCTCCGTCAGGGTCTTTAGGGCTGACGTGCTCACTTGCTTTTGCAGCGGCTTGGGCAAGTAAGCCAGCAGGTCTTCCCTACGACACAGACTGGTCAGTTGAGGCTGGGTATACAGCAGGTGCTAAATAAATGAACAAGGCTACTATAGCTGGGTGAGATTGGGGATCCAGACTTACGAACGAGATATGGACCCTGCCCTTGAGGAGCTGGGGGTGGGGAAGTCAGGCGTACACAGCCTCTGCTACTCTGGGTTCATCACATTTAAGGTGAGGAAGGGTACAAGTTGAGTGGCCTTGACATTGGAGGACTAGGGGCTAAAGGAAAGGCCCTCGTGGGGGCATGCTGAAGTGGGTGTCAGCACCAGCAGGGACAAGGGGGGGACAGGAGGTGTGGGGCCACGCTCACTCTGCCAGGTGGTCCTCTTGGCCTTTGCTACGGTGCTGCAGGGCGGCCAGCTTGGCCAGCTGGGCGTCCTCCTGGGGGCTGACCAACAGCTTCCCCTGCAGGTAGTCCCGCAGCACCTGAGCAGGGAGAGCAGGGAGGGGAGGGCACAGCTGTCCCCCAGGGTCTCCACCAAGTGGGAGCTCTGGGGGACCCAAGCTCAGTCCTGTGACCATCTCTTCTTCGGGGGAGGGAGGCTTGGAGGTCCCTCACCCAGACAGGGGCCTGCTTGCAAGCTGCTGCCCAGGTCCAGCTACCGGCTGCACTTGGCAGGCTGGGGGGGGGGCGGCTGACCTGCTTGTAGTGGGTAGTGACGTAGGTGGGATTCTCGAAGTGCAGCTGCGTCTCCCAGCCGAGCCGCCGGCTGTGCAGGCTCCCGTCCTGGCCCACCACGCTGTTGAGGTACTCGTGGGGCCACAGGGGCCGCACCAGCTCGCCTGCGCGGGGAGCCCAGGTCCACAGCCTGCCCCGCCGTCCAGGGCCAGCGCCAGCCCCAGCCCCAGCATGGGAACTTGCCTGGCTCATGGGCGCACAGCTGGCCGGGAAGCCGCCTCCTGGGATCCAGCCTGGCGGCCCCCCTCCCCTCCTCCCCAGACAAGGGGCTCACCTTCCTTTGTGATGAGGAACAGGGCGAATTCCTGCACTTCCTGGGGGTCAGTGATGCCCATCTGCTGGCACAGCTCCTCCAGCACTTGTGCTGCCACCTGAGCACAGAGACAGGGCGGCGGGGGGGGGGGCGGAGGCGGGGGCGCGGGTGACATCAGAACTGATGCCTCAGCTTTCCCGTCTCTCTCCAGCCCTTCCTCAGTGGCCCCATGCTCACCGTGAAAGTCCCGATGCTGGTTTTGTAATCCAGACCCCCTGGCAAGTGAATTAGAAGCGGGCGGAATACTTGCCCTTTCTGTCAAGACAGATTGCAGGGTCAGTCCCCCAGTGGCCAGAGGCCCCAACTCCCTGTCCCCCACCAGGGAGTCCCATAATGCCCAGCCCCCTGCGCCCCCCAGTACCAGGAAGGCCTGAATTTCAACCGGAGGGGGCAGCCGCCTGCGGCCCCCGTATTTGACTGTGTGCTGGAGGCGCTCCTGGCTGCTCCGGGCCAGCTCTGCAGAGGGGAGGCAGGCTGGGGTCACAGGCGTCTCCAAACCCCTCGCCAAGCTGCTGAGACCCAGCCTGGGAGTCCCTCCCATGGGCACCTTGGTGTGGGCCTGAATCCTGCAGAAACTTGGTCACGTAGGGCATCAGCGTGGTTGACGGGGCGAAGAAGCCCGTGAGAAGGCTGAGGAAGGTCCAGCCACGAGCGCCGTGTTCCCTGCAGGGGGGTGGGGGGGGCAGCAGCCCGGGCTTCAGGCTGGCCCGGCCCCGGCCGCAGCCCCCCCCTCCCTGCAGGGCAGAGAGCCCGGGCTTCAGGCTGGCCCGGCCCCGGCCGCAGCCCCGGGCTGCCCCCCCCCGCCCCCGCTGCCCCCAGCCCCGCGCACTCACGGCCGAGGGTGTCCTGTGACCTGTTTGATGACTTGGCAGTAAATCTCATCCCTGAGGTTCTCCTCTCGACACAGCTGTGGGGACAGGAAGAGCAGGGGGCGGGGTGGCATGGGATCTGAAGTCAGGGAGAAATCCTAACGGCCACGGGCAGGGGGTCAGCTCTTGGTCTTTGTCACAGCTTGTGCCAAAGTGGTCACTTTCTAAATTACTGCTTTCATCTGCTTACGGGGTATGCTCGTCCCTGTCTTGTCTGCTGTCTCCCCTTGTCCTTGACCTCTAGCCCTTAGGCCTGTCTACACGCTTTGATGATCTCAGCTGCTTGCACCTGCCGCCTGCCGGTGCCTGCCTCCAGCCCAGACTTCTCCCTGGAACCCAGGCCGCCTGCTTGGAAGAGTGGACTCCAGATTTCACATGCCCAAAACAGACTCCTGCCCCAGCCCGGACCTGGTCGTCCCTCAGACCTTCGTATCAAAGACGGCCACTGCTCTGCTCAAGGCCTCTGTCACAGCCCACGTACAATTCATAGCAAACCCTGTTGCTCTGAGCCTTCTCCCCTCTGCTGCTACCTGTGGGCTTGGCCAGCACCGTCCCTCACCCGATGATCATGGCAATAACCTCCTCTGGCCCTTGTACCCGCCCGGGAGGGGTGGCAAACAGTCAGAGCCATCTAAAAATGTAAGCCAGTCTCTGCAAACCCCCTCAAATGCCCCTGTCTCTTGAAAAATCAGAGTCCCAAGAGTAGCATGCGATGGCCTGCTAGGACCTGGCCCTGCTGTCCCTCCCAGGCCTTATCCTCCTCCCTGTCCTGGCTCGCTGGGCTCCAGCCACGCCGGCCTCGCCGCTGCTAAAGGCTCACCCCGGTCGGGACCTTCGCCCTGCCCGGCTCTCCGCCTGCATGTGTTGGCCCCGTGCGCACGTGCCTCTCTCCCCAGCTCCCCTCAGATCGCTGCTCCAGTGTCACCCTGTCACCAAGCCTCTGCACTGCAGCAGCCCCTTCCCTGCTGTGTCATTCCCCACCGCACATTGAAATCTTGATACACTGCGTCATGGCTTTGTGCTGTCTTCTCTCCCCAGATTGTAAGCTCTGCGAGGACTTGGCCTGCTTGGTTCACCGCCATGCCCCAGCATGTAATGGGGACTCAGTAAATACTTCTGGATCATTCGAAAGACTACTGACCAAGGGAAGGGGGAACCCACTCAGGTCCGGGCTGGACTGGTGTCTCCCCCTCCCATCCTTCAGCACACAAGCCCTTGCTTACCTTGAGCAGCTCATAAAGGAGTTCCGGGTCATTCTTGCCCCGGGACTTGGGCGAGTCCCGCATGAACTGCATCAGAGCTGCGGGTGGGGTGGGAAGCCGGCTGAGCCGGGTGGGGGGCCTGGCCCCAGCTCCTACTGTCCCCACCCGAGGCTTTCCCCATCACCCCATGCCTTGCTCTTGAAAATGCACGGAGCCAGGCAGAGCAATCTCTACATTCAGCGACAAGGAGACAAGGCTCCGAGAGACAGACAGACAGAGACAGAGTTTCCATGGGCACCTGTGGCCGCATACAGCACTTAGCCAGCTGGACACCGGACATGACCCACCGCCCCTTGGGTGTGGGTAGAAAGAGGTGAGGGCTGTGAGGGGCAGTAACCACCAGTGAGCTTCCCGGAGTTGACAGACTCAAGGAGGAAGGAGACCTGGCACCTAGATCCAAGGCACCACGGACACGGGGACACAGGATGCTGTGGCCACTCACCCTGGAAGCTTTCCACAGCCTGCCTGTTTGCGTCCTCATCACTGAGGCTGATGAGTGATTCCTGTATGGGAACCTGTGGCCAGAGATTGGGTCGTGGGTCGAGGAGTCCACAGGGGCCAGAGGGCAGGTCCAGTGGCCTGACTCCTCCCACCCCGCCCCCTCACCTTGGTGTACCGCACCAGGCTGGCCACGGCTTTCTTAGCATCTCGACTTGTCAGGTCCAGCCTGAGGGGGCAAAGGGGAGGACAGCCCTGCTTGCTTGGCCGTCCCCCTCCCCCAGGCCCCCACCTCAGGATGTGTAGGGAGGGTGCTAAGGCACTGGCCTGGTGGCTCTGAGCAGGGAGGCCTACTTTGGGGAGACTGAGGATGGGTAGGCAGAGGGGTGGGGCCGGGGCGCTCACAAGGTCTGGGGCCTCCGGAAGTGGTGCAGGGCAAATTCCTGCATGGTGTAGTTGTGGGAGTCCGTGGACAGAGAGAGGTAGGTCACAGAGTGGGTGGAGCTGGTGGCCTCGGAGGTGTCACTGTGTGTCTGGCTCTGGGTGCGGGCATGGCGCTGGGAACACAGGAGACCTCGTGCCACTGGAGTGCCCAGGGGCTTGTCCAGAGACCGTGCCCAGCCCCCGCCCAGCCCAACCCAGGCGGAGCAGGAGCAGCAGCGGGAGTGAGCATGCCACCAGGAGGGGCAAGAGGTGTTTAGTGAGCGTCTTCTAGGGCAGCACTTAAATGCTGCAGGGGCACGAAGGGCCCAGGCTCTGCCCGCAAGGAGCTCACAGCCTTGCTGAGGGGACAAGGCACGGACTTGGGAGACGCCAGAGGGGCAGGATCAGACCAAGCGCCACCCGCCACCCACCAGGTGGCAGGCGGGCCTGGCCACTGGGGCAATCAAGCCCTTTCCTTCCTCGACTCCTAGTCAGGCCTCGCCTCTGCTGCCTTCCTCACCTCTGCCGCCCTCTCCCACCGGGCCAGCCCTGGCTCTCCACGCTGCGACTGACTCCTGTGCCGGCCACTCTTCTCTGGCGAAAAGGAAAAGTCTGGAGCAGCAGCTGGCTGAACCATGTTGGCAGGGAAGAGTCCTGAGCGGCCCCCGGTGGAGCCGAACTGCCAGCCTGGAAGGCACCGAAGGACGGTGGCTCAACCGCCGGGACCCTCTGCCCCTCAGAGGCTCTGCCACGGGCTGCCCTCCCGGTGCTAGTCACCCTGCTTGCCCCCAGGGGTACCGGGCTCCAGAGTGGCCACTGGCAACAGCTTGATGAGGTCCCCACGGTGGAAGCTGAGGAGGCTGTGGTTGTCAGTGAGGTAGCTTCGCAGGGCGATGACGTAGCCAGAGTCCTGCGGGCAGGAGGGCGAGCAGCTAAGGGAGCCAGCCTGCCCGCAGCCCCCGTCCTGCCCGCCTCACCTCCTCCCCCTGTGGGCCTCACCCTCCTCCCAGTGCTCCAGAGTGCCAAGGACCCCTGATGGCCGGAGGGAGCTTGGCCGACCAGCCCGCACTTGCCTTTTTGAGCTCGCTCAGGAACAGCTCGATCGTGGCCTTGATGGCACCCGCCCGGGCCGTGTGCAACACCAGCTGCTCCCCCTTTAGCGACAGCTCCAAAGTGGAGCCGCCCGGGCACTCCACGCCCAGCACCTCAGCAAAGCTGTGCACAGGGTGGAGGCATGAGCTGTAGCCCCCTTGCCTCCGGGGGGCCATCCACAGCTCAGCCCCCCGCCCAGTTCACCTGTATGAGCAGAGAGTCTTCATCTGGTTGAGGTGGAAGCTAGGGCCTTGCGTCACCTTGAGCAGCCTCAGCCCCCTGTGGGACACGCCCAGCAGCTGCACGTCACTGCCACTCTCACCCTGCCCGGAAGGAAGGTGACAGGCTCCTGGTCCCCCACCACCATCCAGCATGCCCTGGGGGTCCTTCCAGGGGGGCCCACCCCCCCTCAGCTCTCATCCCTGCCACAAAGACCCTTGCAGGACACGGTAGGAGCCAGACGGGTACTGCCCTCCCCAGCCGCACGTCCAACCTCACTGACCGAGACAGGGAAGATTCGGGAGAAATAATTGGCCCAGTTGTCCCGAGCAGCCACCACGATGCGCTTCTTGACACTGTCCTGCGTGGTACTGAGCGTGTCTAGGCCCACCTCCAGGTCTCCTGTGGGCAGGGACGGCCCCGGACTGTCCTTAGGCTCCTTCACAGGGGGGACCCCAGAGTTTGTCCCCGCCCCGCCCCTGCTCTTCAGCTCCCTGACTCCAGGGTCCCCGGACCCTACCCAGGAGCTCTTTCATTCTGGTCCGCTCATCCTGGGAGATCCAGATGCAGGACTCGGCAAAGGTGTCCCTCAGGATCTGTGGGCAGAGCCAAGTGACCGCCACTAGATCCCAGTAGCTGAGCTCACCACGCGGAGGAAAAGCTAAAGAGCCCCGTGGGCACAGGGGCAGGCAGGGAGGGAGGTGGGGCTTCTGAGCCCAGGGCCGCCGCCCCACGACCACCTGCGTGAGCGGGCTGCTGTTCCCCAGGCACCTGTCCCTGGAAGGAACAGAACCTGGGGAGGCAGGGAGACTGTTCTGGAATTTGAGGGAAGAGGTAGGGCCCTGAGAGCATCCAGGGGTGGCAGAGAAGCATTTAGGAATGTCTACTGGGTGCTGAAACCTGTGCTGGAGACTCCACATGCTTGATTTTGAATCCTCATTCCAGGCCGACAATGGTCCTTACTCTTAGGGATGTCGTGAGGATTAAATAAAGGCAGGGCTCCCAACAGAGCACCTGCCCCGGAAATACTGCCGCTCTCCCGCCTCACACCGACGGGAACCCGGCCCGGACGCAGAGCAGTCCGTCTGGCCATGTTGCAGGTGGCCCGGGCCCTCACCTGCTCACAGAGGAGCTGGAGGCAGTAGGGGTGGCTGAAGGTCTCCCGGGGGTAGAACACCTGTGGGAGAGCAGGGGTGGGAAACAGCTGGCCATGTGCCCCTGCTCAGCCCGCCACCTCCTCCCAGACCCAGAGGGGAGACCGGGCCTGAGGAGGTGGGGCGTGGGGAGCAGCCCCCAGTGTCTGTGTGCGGGGAGAGGCTGGGCTCCCGCCCACCGCCTGCCACCCCTCTGCAGCCCCCCCCACGCCCACCTCCTTGCGCAGGAACAGCTTCCAGGGCGCACCGACATAGGAGAAACACACGCTGCCAGAGGGCACGAGCAGCTGGGTGGAGACGCCCTGGTCCCCCATGGGCTCCATCAAGCCTGGCAGAGGGAAGGGCCAGACAGCTTCAGGCAAGGAGCTGCCAGGGGCCAGAATGACAGGGACGAGGGGACGGAAGGCCCTCACCTCCCTGGGGCCCTGCGAGGACTCGGCCCGCTCGACCTCGGCCGCGAACCTCCTGCCCACGTCCCATCTCCGGCCTCCGTCTCCAGCCCTCATCCTCCCTGCCATCCCTGACCACGTCAGCAGGGCCACTAAATTCCTGATGGAGCTGTCAGGTTTGCACTGAGGACACCACCCTGTGACAGTCCCTCAATGCCACACAGGCCCCAGGAATGCCCGGGCCCCTCCCTGGACGGGAATGCGGAAACATGCTCCTTGCCCGTGGCTCCAAAGTCCTGAAGCCTGAGCGCCCGAGCGGCCGACCTCAGCCACAAGTGCTGAGAGGCTGCTGGGAATCCCGTCCCCCGCCGAGGGACAAGAGGCTCCTCACCGGGGGGCTCCGCTGAAAGGGTCCCTGGGTCCCCAGGCAGTGGGGGCGCCGGAGGAGGTGAGGCTTCATGGGCAGTGGGCGGAGTCTGGCCGAACAGACCCTGGTTCTCCTTGATGGAGTTGGAGCGCCCAAGCTGTGTCGGGACCTTGGGGCGAGGAGCCACAGGTGGCGGGGGCCCCTTCCTTGGGCTGGGGGGCAGCGCCTGGGGAGGCACAGAGAATGGATCCAGCTGGCTCTAGGGGTGAGGCTAAATTTCATCCCAGAGAGCCTTGGGGTCCCCAAGTGAGAAGCCATGCCCTGGCCAGGATAGGGCCTCACCGATGCGGACGTCTGGACACCACTGATCCCCAGCTTAGCCAGAGCCTCGTCCTTGGGGTTGTTTTTCTTCATGAAAGATTTGGGGGGCTTCCTGAGAGAAGGAAGAGGCCAAGAGTCCACAGGGTGACTCCCCGCGGAGTTGGCAGCCCTCGTCACCCCCGGGACCCACCTGGACGGCTGCACTGGCACAGGCACAGGGCCCGGGCGGCTCTGGTACATGCGGATGATGTTGCGGATCTCCCTGCTAGGCTCTGCCTGCCGTCGGGGCCCGGGGTCCGAGCTGCGGACCAGGGGCCTGCCCGGCGCGGGCGCCCGCTCACCCCCAGGCCCCACCTCAGCCTCAGTCTCTTGTGAAGCTTTGGCTCCCCCTTGTGTCAGTGGCTTCTTCACCGTGGGGGGAGGAGGAGGGGATGGCACTGACCAGGAGGAGAAGAGACACGTGAGACCCTGTGCACACCCGCAGGGCGTGTCCCGCCCACCCCCGGCTCCCCACCACCTGCTCTGGGTTCCTCCTCGTCATCCTGCTCCTCATCCTGCTGCTCCTCCTGGGGGATCTGTATCTTGGCTGGAGGCTTCATGGTCTTCACCTTGATCTGCTGCTGCCCTGGAAGTGCCCAGATGGCCCTCTTACTCTCCACCTGCCCTGCCCATCAGGCTCCCGGACGGGCTACACTGATGCAGGGGAGGAGAGTGTGCCCCACAAGCCCTGGACAGGCTGGGGTGGACGGGTCTCTGCACAGGCCTGCCACCTCAAGCACCCTCACCCAATTTCTGGAAATAGTCCTGTTTCTGCCGAAAGCTCTTGGGCCTCTGGGGCTTGTTTTGCGGCTCCTGCGAGGTCTCCTGTGGGCAGGAAGGGGAAGTGAAGGAGCAGCCTGGCCGGCCGGGTTGCCACTCTTCCAGCACCCATGCCCCTGCCCCCACCCGTCCCTGGGGCCAGGGCTCAGGCCATGTTTTCTTCCTTTTCCTGCTCCGGTGGGGTCTCCCGGCCACTCAGCCCTGGAGCCTGCTGTCTCCACCCCAGGCCAAGCCACCTGCCTGGCCTCAGCTCCTTGCCCTCAGGCGAGCACCCACCGATTCCAGCTCCTGCGCCGGCTCCTCCCGCGGGACCAGGGGCTTCTTGGGCTTGGGGGTGATGGCTGGGGGTGAGGTCGGGGCAGCAGATCCAGAGCTCTGGGGCTTAGCCTGACGCTGGCGCGTCTGCTGCTCCAGCGACAGGGTCATGGCCTGCGTGGTCATCTGCTGGGCCTGAAGAGGGAGGGAGTGGCGGGCCCGGTAAGACCCGGCCTGGCTCTGCCCTCCAGACCTGTTCCCCCCCAGGCAGTCTGAGGGCCCTGCCCACCCTCACCAGGATCAGCGCCTGCTGGTTGATGAAGTTCTGCTGCTGGACCGCCAGCTGCCTCGGGTCCACGCTGGGGAGCGGGGGCTGCGGCTGCGGCTGCGGCGGCACCACCATGGCTGCAGGCGGCAAACAAGTGCCGAGCTTGCATGCGGCCCTCCGCCCACTGTACCCTCTGGGCCCCTGGTAGGACCTCCCTTCCTCCGGTTCCCACCTGAGAAGGGACCGGCGATTCAGACTTACCTGGCATGGCAGGGACTGCGCCGACCGCTGGCATCATGGGCATGGCTGCAGGCATCATGGCTGGCTGGTATCCGGGCATCTGCATCATCCCTGGGTAAACTGAGGGCACAGGGCCTTCCCAACTCGATTCTTAATCTAGCCCCTACGACCACCTCCCTCCAGCCCCAGGCAACAAAAAGAGGACGGGCCATGGGTGCTTCCTGGGGGCCCCAGACCTGGTGCTCCTGGACTGGGGAGACCCCGAGTAGGTGCTCAGCCCTGCACTCACCCATGGGGTAGCTGCCTTGTTGCATGGGCCCAACGGCGCCCCCTCCCTTCATGCGGCTGCTCAGAGCCCAGCCTTGCTCCAGATCCTGAAGGGACAAAGGCCACAGGCCACGGGGTCAGAACTGGAGCCCTGGGAGAGATGGGAGGGGCAGAAGAGTGGGGCCAGGGCAGGTGGGGGCCGGGTGTGCGCACGGAACACTCACGCTGTGGCCGGGGGAGAGGACTGGCTCGAAGAGGTGGTCCAGGAAGCCGTCCAGGCTCCCTGAGGCCTGAGACTCGGCTGTGGGGCCAGAGGGGGTTAGTGTCACCCTGGGGTGTGGGGCTTGCTGCACC
Organism: Mungos mungo; assembly: GCA_004023785.1. Lineage (NCBI taxonomy): Eukaryota > Metazoa > Chordata > Mammalia > Carnivora > Herpestidae > Mungos > Mungos mungo. The sequence continues at coordinate 162,865 of PISW01003122.1, read as the reverse complement.
GCCATTCCCATCACACTGCCCGCCTCCCTGTGTCCATTCTGGCCTTACCTGTGTGGCTCCTGCTGGACAGTGTTGGGGGTGGACCCAGGGGTATATCTGGGGGCAGTGATGGGGCCTGGATGCCAGGAGCAGGGGGGATGTCCTCAGGTCTGCAGGAGACAGTGGGCCCAGCTAAGGGGGTGCCTTGGATGGGGGTGGTGCCCCGGCTGAGGCAAGGCATAGGAGCTGCTGTGGGCGGGGCGGTCATCCCATAGGGTGGGAGAAGGTTAGGTTGGAGGGGGGCTGGCCCTGTAGCAGGTCCCATGAACCCCAGAGTGTGATAGGGTAGCTATGGGGGTCACCTATGACAGATCAGAGACCAGAACAGGCTGGGGACAGGGGTGCCGGGGCGGCACCTACAAGCCATGGGGGGCAATGGGGTAGCTGCGAGGACTGACGGGGTCCCCCAGGTCCTCAGTCTGGCCGATGAGGTCCAGCACGAAGTCACAGCCAGCCAAATCCTGCCAGGAATCCCCGGAGTGCAGTGACACGGACCAGCCGCGGGGGGGCACCTCCAGGCCTCTGGGAAGGACAGAGGCAGTGGTCAGCCAGGAAGATGACCACCAGTGGGGGGTGGGGGGCAAGGACCTGAGTGGGGGCCAAGCGGAGGTGGCTGGCGGACTGGGTGAGGATCTGGCTTCCTCAGACCACTTTCCTTCGTTTGCACCTCAAGACTTCTACGTCTATGTCGGCTCTGACGTGCTCATTTATTTATCGGCCTATTTCGTTAGAATCAGGACTGTAGGTATAATCTCTGCTCTTGCTCCCTATCTTGAAACTACTGTCTCGCCTCTGTCCACTTGCCCCCCCCCCGCCCCCCGGGAGAACAGTATTGGTCCTGGGTTTGCAGGAGGCATGTGGCGGGACACAGGAGCCGGAGGGGACAGTAGTCAGCATTGGCCACACTCCCCATCCCGGGCCCAGTACCTGCTCTGCAGAATCCAGCTGGCGAATTGCTCCCCCGTGGTCCAGGACTCCACTTCGGCTGAGTAGCACTCCTCTACAGGGACGGGGGGCAGGGGGCTGGAGTGAGTGGCAGCGGGTCCTCCCTGAAAGGAAGGGGCTGCCGTCCCCACGGGGCTTCCAGGAGCAGGACAGAAGGGAGATCAGGGACACAGGAGGGGCCACTGGAGAGCAGAAGGTGAGCATCACCGTTGAAGGTAAAGACGTCCAGTGCCATGCGGCCCCGCCGCCGTCCGGCTGTCCACTCGAGTTGGGTGGGTGGGTGGGCGCGTGCCATCCCGGGGGCCAGCCGTGTCTGCTCCAGGGCCCCCAGGAGCTTGTGCTGGCACAGTGCTGCCATGCCTGTGGGAGCCTGGTCAGACACAAACCTGTGGGGACAGCACACGGCTGCCGTGGGGGGCAGCCCACCAACCCCCTCACTGGGCCCCCACGTGGCAGGACCCTTACTTGAGCAGTGGCTTCTGCAGGGTGGGCATTGGGGGAAAGGCGCTGAGCAGGATGGCCATGAGGGCCCAGCTGCGCTGGCTCTGCTGCTCGTCCGGGTTGTGCCAGATCTGGGCCACCAGCTGGCTGAAGATCTCGTCCCGCAGCCCCGGCCGGCGCAGCCCCTGGCGCACCAGGTACTCGCCCATGGCCTGCTCCTGCCAGGAGGGCAGGGACCCGTCCCCCAGGAGCCGCAGCAGCTGGAGACACAGAGCGGGGCAAGGGCAGGGCATGCATGGCTCAGCCAGCACCAGGAGCTGGGGCCCAGCCACCCCGTCCCCTCCCCCGATGTGCCACTCACCACCTTGTTGATATCCAGGGCATGCTGAGGGTTCTCCCCGTCCAGCCGGGTCAGGGGCTTGGTCAGCAGCTGCCCAGGGCGGGGCAGGGATGGCTCCTGCGAGCAAGGAGGGTGACAGAGCCTGAGCAGGTGCCGGTCTGTGCTGACCTGCTGGAGACCACCCGGCACAGGCCGAGGGGGCGGGGGCGGGGGGCAGGTGAGGAAAACCACCTGCAAAATGCATCTTTTTTTTTTTCTTTTGTAGTTCATTGTCAAGTTGGTTTCCATGTGCCACCCAGTGCTCATCCCCACAAGTGCCCTCCTCCATGCCCATCACCCCCCTTCCCCTCGCCCCTTCCCTCATCAGGCCTCAGTTTGTTCTCAGTGTTCAGGAGTCTCTCGTGGTTTGCCTCCCTCCCGCTCCCAAACTATTTTCTCCCTTCCCCTCCCCCACAGTCCTCTGTTAAGTTTCTTGCAAAATGCATCTTAATTGTTCTTTCTGCATGCAGAAAACTCAGAAAACATGGACAAGGATAAAGAATTTAAAAAACACCATTAGCAGTTCACTGCCAGTCATGACCACGGTTGACATGTTAGCCTCTCTTTCTAGTTTTACTTTCTACACATAGATAACATACATCGCCCGCCCACGCCTGTTGTCATTGTCAACAAAACTGAGATCATTATGTGCAGTTTTGAATCCTGTTTCGTAGCCACCACCGCAGCCCTGCCCTGTCGTTACACACGCCTTAATGAGAGCACCTCAACGGTGGGGCGAGGGCGCAGGTGTAACAAAGGCCTGGCAACACCGATCCAAGTGACACTAGAGGGTGAGGCATTTAGGTTCAACAGATATTCTCCAAGGGGTGCAGCTGCACCCATCACTCCCGTGACAAGAGGGGACGGGCGTGTTGCGGGGAGCCGTGGGGGTCAGCCAGGAGGAGCCGAGGCCTGGGGACCCACCTGAAAGCTGATGGAGATGAAGCTGGAGAACGGGAACCGGTCAATGTCGGGAGGGAGGGTCAGCTTGGGCCGGACAGGCACTTCCGGGGGCATTGACTCCGTGATGCTATCAGCCAAGACATGCTGACGGCCTGGGGACAGCACGGGGAGGTGGCCCAGATGTGCTGGGTAAGGCATGGGGCTGTGGCACCGCCTCCCCCCATCACCCCCCACACACACACCCGGTCACCATCAGCCCCCAGCCTCAGGGCAGAGGGAGCTCAGGGGAGCCCAGCGCATCACAGGGAGGGACACTGCAGAGACTAGGCGGGGAGAGGGGTGGTGGCAAGAGTGACACTAATCAAAACTCACCTTCTGCCGTCTTCAGCATGACGGCCAGCTCAGCCGGGATCTCCAAGCGCCCCAGCTCCTGGCAGAGAGGAGCAATTGACGAGATACTCAGGGAGGGGCTCCAGGGGACCTCGCGTCCCTCCTCACCCCCAGGACTATAAACTCCAAACACCGAGGATTCTGATCCTGGACACAAACAGGACCCCAGGAGCCCACAGAGGGAAAAGAGGGCAGCCCAGTCCTCTTCTTAGGGGGCACGTAGGATGCGCCTGAGAGAGGAGAGCCATGGGGGCTCACCTGGGTCCCCACACTCTCCCTCGAGCCATGCCAACTTCAGTGGGTTCATAACCCAGTGGACCTCCCCAAGCCCCCCGGTCCACCTACCATGCTTGGCCCTTTCTCGGAGGTCCTCCAGCTGTGCCAGCCGCGCCAATGCCCGAGCTGCTCGGGGGAGCCGCAGGAGATGCTGGTGCCCAGGGAGGGGCCTCCTCGAGCCTCCCGGCAGCTCCTCCCCCACCTGGGCAGTTCAGCTGCCCCCTCCCGCCCCCAGCAGAGAAACAAGCACCGACCCCGAGGGGCCGGCCACCTGCCACCAGCCCTCCAGGGCCCTCACCAGCCTTAGTGCTGTGGGCGTCACTGCCCGTCTGCCAGGGCACTGGGGAGAGGGCAGGAAGAAATGGTCCCAGGGGACAAAGTCCACCCAGGGAGGGGCCCCAGGAGAGCAGTATGTGGGCACCGACCTTTGAGCTGCTTTATGGCCCTCACATTAGAGTCTTCGGGCAAAAGAGGGGAGCTGGCAGGCCCTAAAGGCTTGGAGGGGATAAGGCACCCCAAGCGGGCAGGGAAGAGTCAGACTCTGGAGGACGGGCGGGGATGAAGGAAGCGACCTCTGGGAGGCACCGGCCTACAGGCAGGCAGCGTGAAACGGAAAAGCCAGACCAGCAAGGCTGCCTAACTTGGACCCCGAGCTGCCCCACCCCAAACTTCACCTGCCGTCTCTGCCGCCTCCAGAGCAGGGGACGGGCCACCAGCAGAATGGTGTTCAGCTGTCCCAGAGCCGCCCGCCGCCGGAGGTACCGCTTCCTAGAGGCCGGGGAAGGGGGGAGGGGGGCGTGGTGAGGAGTCCAGACTTAGATCCAGTACCTGAATCCCCCAGCCAAGACAGGAAGGCGAACACTGACCCCAGGCCAGCGCCCCCCCTGGTGCTTGACAGAAGCAACAGGGAAGGGACAGGACACTTTGGAAGAACAGGTGCACTGAGCAGGTGTTCAGTGAAGGAGATTAAGGTCTTAGCTGAGCCGACCACCGGGCTCACTTCCCTCCTGCTCAGCCCGAAGGGTCGTGCGGAAGTTACTTGCCCTCTGTCTTATCCCCACCATCTGCAAAACGAGGATTAGTGTAATACCTGCCCCACCTCAAGATTAACTGAATCAACCGACATGTTGAGAAGAGTCTGGCATCTTTTTATTTAAGGACTTCTAAAATATATATATATATACATACTACACCGGAAGTCTATAAGACATCCAGAAGAGATCGTGTCTTTGAGAATTTTCCAGATATAAGAAAGACAATTGGAAACCAACTTGACAATAAACTACAAAAGAAAAAAAATGGGGCGCCTGGGTGGCTCAGTCGGTTAAGTGTCCGGCTTCAGCTCAGGTCATGATCTCATGGTCTGTGGGTTTGAGCCCCGCGTCGGGTTCTGTGCGGACAGCTCCGAGCCTAGAGCCTATTTTGGATTCTGTATCTCCCTCTCTCTTTGACCCTCCCCTGCTTGTGCTGTCTCTCTCTGTCTCCCAAAGATAAAGTAAATAGCATTAAAAAAAAAAAAAAAAAAAAAAAGACCAGACTCCTCAGTAAAGGAGTCATGAGCAGGATTAGCATTAAAAATTTCTTAAATGTACAGTGTTGAGGCACCCGGCTCAGTTTTGTAGAGCATCTTGGGGTCATGAGTTCAAGCCCCATGTTGGGGGTAAAGTTTACTTAAAAAATGTAGGAGGGGGGCTCCTGTGTGGCTCAGTTGGTTAAGCGTCCGACTAGCTCAGGTCATGATCTTGCAGTTTGTGGGTTCAAACCCTGCACTGGGCTCTGGAGGCTGGAGCCTGCTTTGGATTCTGTGTTTTCCCTTCTCTCTGCCCCTCTCCTGCTTATGCTCTGTCTCTCTGTATCTCAATAATAAATAAATGTTTTAAAAATTTAAAAAAAAATAGGAGGCACCTCGCTGGCTTAGTTGGTGGAGGATGTGACTCTTGATCTCAGAATTGTGAGTTCGAGCCCCACATTGGGTGTGGAGATTTCTTAAAAATAAAATCTGAGGGGCACCTGGGTGTTTTAGTCGGTTAAGCGTCCGACTTCAGCTCAGGTCATGATCTCGTGGTCCGTGGGTTCGAGCCCCACATTGGGCTCTCTGCTGACAGCTCAGAGCCTGGAGCCTGTCTTCAGATTCTGTGTCTCCCTCTCTCCCTGCCCCTCCGGCCACTCACTCTCTGTCTCTCTCTCCCAAAGTAAAATAAAGATATAAAAAAAAAAAACTTTTAAAAAATAAAGAAATAAAATCTGAGGGGTGCTTGGGTGGCTCAGCCAGTTAAGTATCCAACTTCGGCTTGCAGTTCGTGAGTTCAAACCCCACATCGGACTCTGTGCTGATAGCTCAGAGCCTGGAGGCTGCTTTGGATTCTGTGTCTCCCTCTCTCTGTGCTTCTCCCTTGCTGGCACTCTCTCTCTCTTTCTCACAAATAAGTGTTTTAAAAAATCTTTAAAAAATAAAATAAATGTACAGCTTTTGTGCCTCAAAGAACACTATCAAGAAAGTGAAAAGGCAGCCCACCAACTGGGGAACATTTATAAACCACAGATCTGATAAGGGTTTAATATCCACGATTTATAAAGAACTCCTACAACTCAACAAGACAAACTGTACAATCGAAAGGCAGACAGAAGACTTGACTAGACATCTCTCCAAGAAGATAACACAACTGGCCAAGTAACACAAGATGTTCAACCTTGTTCGTCATTAGGGAAACTCAAATCAAAACCACAGTGAGATTCTGTTTCATGTCCACTAGGACGGCTCTAATTTAAAAAGTGGAAAATAGGGGCACTTGGGGGGCTCAGTTGATTGAATGTCCAACTCTGGCTCAGGTCATGAACTCACGGTCCGCAGGTTCAAGCCCCGCATCGGGCTCTGTGCTGACAGCTCAGATCCTGGAGCCTGCTTCAGAGTCTGTGTCTCCCCCTCTCTGCCCCTCCCCTGCTCACACACTCTCTCTTCCATTTTTTATTTTTTTAAATTTTTTTAATGTTTTGTATTTATTTTTGATACAGATAGAGACAGAGCATAGAGGGGGAGGGGCAGAGAGAGAAGGAGACACAGAATCTGAAGCAGGCTCCAGGTTCTGAGCTAGCTGTCAGCACAGAGCCCGACACGGGGCTCGAACCCACGAACGTGAGATCTAACCTGAGCTGAAGTCAGAGGCTTAACCGACTGAGCCACCCAGGCGCCCCGTCACACACTCTCTCTTTCAAAGTAAGTTTTTTAAAAAAGATATGAAGTTCTTTTTTTTTTAATGTTTTATTTATTTTTGAGAGAGAGAGAGAGACAGACAGACAGCGTGAGCAAGGGAGGAGCAGAGAGAGAGGGAGACAGAATCTGAGGCAGGCTCCAGGCTCTGAGCTAGCTGTCAGCACAGAGCCTGATGTGGGGCTCGAACTCACGAACCGCGAGATCATGACCTGTACCAAAGTCAGACGCTTAACCGACTCAGCCACTCAGGCGCCCCCAAAAAAAAGATATGACGTTCTGATACCTGGTACAGCGTGGATGAACCTTGCAAACAGGGCACTTGGTGCAGTGAGCCAGGTGTAAAAGGAAGTATTGTACAAGCCAACATACATGTAACACCTACAACAGGCAAGGTCGCAGAGACAGAAAGTGGATTGGAGGTTACTGGGTGACGGCGGAAAGGCGAGGGGGGAATAAGTGCAGAAGAGACGCAGAGTTTCTGTTGGGGACAGAAACATCTCGGGAATGGATAGTGGTGACGGATGCCCTCCGTCTCTCCCTCGGAAGGCGTCCCTGGTGGCCACGGCCCTGCCCTTACTCGGTTTCAGCGCTTCACCACCACTTTGGGGTGACTGATGGCCGGCTTACTGTCTGCGCCTGACTCCCCAGTGAGCCTGGGAGGCCCCGTCTCTGCCTCGATCCCCGGGTCCCCGTGCCTGGCCCGGCCCGGGGTCATGGAGAAGGTCAGCCAACAGCTGTTGGGTGAATGAGCAAAGACAGGCGGTGAAAGCGAACGGGAGTTGATATGTGAGAAGGGGGAGGGAGCGTTATAGGATCAAGAAGTCCAATGAGCCTGGAGCATAAAAATCTGACTTAGAGGCTGGAGAGGTAGGCAGGGCCGCACACAGCCGGGCTCATGCTTTTACTTTATTTTTCATCTTTTTAATGTTTATTTTTGAGAGAGACAGGGTGCGAGCAGGGGAGGGTCAAAGAGAGAGAGAAGACGACACAGAATCTGAAGCAGGCTCCAGCACAGAGCCTGATATGGGGCTTGAACCCATGAACAGTGAAATCATTACCTGAGCTGAAGTCAGGTGCTTAACCGGCTGAGCCACCCAGGTGCCCCCTGATTCATGCTTTTAAAAGAGCATTTTTGCTGCAGAGTGAAGAACAGACTAGAAAACACGGAAGGAGGTAAGACTGCAGTTTTAGGTGGCCTCAACAGGTCGTGAGCTTCTTGTGACTAGGGGTATTCAAGCAGAGGTTGCAAGGGTATGGGTGGGGACGACATTGGGGCCCATAGACTTGCCTTGAGGTCCCAGCCCTCCCACACTCTGCCCCACCACCTGAGACGGCGCGGCCCCTCCCACCCCTGCAGACCTGGCCTGGAGCCCTCGCACACGCGCCTGTATCCGCGGCAAGAGGAGGAGGCCGAGGCGCCGGCGGGAGAGGCAGGCTCGCAGGCTGCGCTGCAGGGCCCGGGAGCGGCGCCAGGCCCAGTGCTGCTCCAGCTGCCGCCGGCCGGACTCCCGCAGCAGGACCTGGGGGCAGAGGTGAGGGCGCTGGGGAGCCGGGCCCCCTGCTCTTCTCCTGCGGCCTCGGCCTCCTCCCTTCCAGCAGGACAGCCTTGTGGGGAGCCCACCTGCCGCACACGCCCACGCCATCACCTCACCACCCAGAGAGACCACCGAGTCCTGAGTGTGTCCCCGAACACTCCTCTCATTTTCCAGCCACACCTGCCTCTCTGCACATATGCACCCACCTGGGTGGCTCCGAGGTGACAGAGGGGTGACTCAGCCCCCAGCACCTGGCTCAGGATGGCGCCACACCTCTCCCGGTCAGAAGACTCCTCTTGCCCTTCAGTCCCCAGGACCCGGAACCTGCCCCTCGGATGGAGAGCTGAGGTCAGAACAAGCACAGAGAGGCCCTCCACCCCCACCTCCCGCCCCAAACCCCTCAGAGTCTGTTCAGTCCCTAAGTCATTCAACAACGATTTGGAAAGCACCTACTATGTGTCAGGCACCCAGCAGAGTTTTGCTGTATGGAGGAGGGGCAGATGGAGGCTTGGAGGGGAGGGAGATAATGGACAGGGAAGGAGTGATGGAGGGAGGGAGAGAAGGAGAGAGAACAGCAACAGGAGGAGGATCGTGGCCAGGCCTAAGGTCCCTAGGAAAGTGAGTCCATCTCCACCCTGAAGGAACCCGGGTCTGCAGTCACCCCTTGGGTCCTAGCCCTGAAGTCCCTAGGCAGTTGGCTGTTCTCGTCCTGGAGCCCTACCTGGCTAGGAAGGCCTGGAAGGGCACGCGCACAGGAAAGTTGGCACTGCGGCTGCACACCGCCTCCAGGATGCCCGCCTGGAGCAGCTGCTCTGACACATGTTCCACATCAAAGAGGCCCGGAAACTGTGGCCACGGGACAGAGTCAATGAAAGCTGGGGGGGTGGGGCAAGGGAGTCCTGGGGGCCACTGAGAAGGGCAGGGCAGGTGGATGGGAAGGCTCCGGGGCCAGGCATGGGGAAGCGGGGAGCTCACCTTTCCTGGGTTGGGGTTGAGGCACTGGATGAAATAGACATGGCTCCTGATGGGAGGAAAGGGGGTCATTTGGGCACAGACCAGCCCCCCTCTGTTCAACTCCCTGGGGTCTCCTGTGGGGCGCACTGTTCTCACTTGCGCAACTGGGCTAGGAGGTCCTCCAGGGAATGCTGGAAGCGAGATGCCAGTGTGGGTTTGCCTCGCCCACCCCTGGACTGGGGCTCTGCTTCCTGGAACAGGCTGCCCACCAGCTGCAGGGGGAGAGGAGGCTGAGCTGGCTTGCCCCCCAGGCCTGTCCATAGCCCTGCCTGCACCCCTGTCCCCATGGAGCTGAGGGGGGCTGCACCCCTGTCCCCACGGAGCTGGGGGGGTGCAGTCCACAGCATCCAGACCCTGGAGAGCTCAGCCCACGACCCGAGGTGCCAGGGTCTGCCCCTTGGGCAAGAGTGTCCGGGGCAGAATGGGGGCCACTGTGTGGAAGGGCGGGGGCCCTGAGGCGGCTGGCAGGGACACCTGGAGCTGACTCTGGGCAAGCATTTCTGCCACAGCAGGGTCAAGATGATCCCGGTTTCTGTCCACAAACTTGTGAACCTGCAAGAGACATGTGGGAAGCGGAGGGGAAGCCAAGGCGAGAAGGCAGGGTGGAGGCTGGTCCCTTTGTCAGTAATCCAGCCTCTCCCACTGAGCTAAAGGGCTACTTTGTTTCTTCGACGAGAGCCTCTGGGAAAACTGGACACCTCCATGCAAATGAATGAACCTGGATTCTTATCTCACACCAGATATAAAAATTAACCCCAAATGTACAGATAGATCAAAGATCTAAATTTATGGGGGAGCCTGGGACGCTCAGTCGGTTAAGTGATTTCAGCTCAGGTTGTGATCTCACAGTTTGTCAGTTTAAGCCCTTCGTCCGGCCCATTGCTGACGATGGAGGGGCCTGCTTGGGATTCTCTCTCGGCCCCTCCCCGGCTTGTTCTCTCTCTAAATAAATAAATAAATAAACTTAAAAAAAAAAAAAAAAACAACCCAGATCTGAATTTAAGACCTAGAACTCTAAAACTCTTAGAAAACAACAGCGAGAAGCTTCCTGACATTGGACTTGGCAATGATTTGCTGAAGAGGACACCAGAAGCACAGGCAAGGAAAGGAAAAAAAAATAGATGCACTGGATTTCATCAAAATTAAAACTTTTGTGGGGCACCCGGCTGGCTCAGTCTTAATCTCGGGGGTGTGAGTTCGAGCCCCATGTTGGGTATAGAGAGGACTTTAAATAATTAACTTAAAAAAGCCAACTTGTGTGCACCAAAAGACACATTTTATGTATTTTGAGAGAGAGAGCGCGTACACCTGTCCGTGCAGGGCAGGGAGAAGGGGCAGCGGTGAGATCCTTGAGCAGGCTCCACACTCAGTGCCGCTCCCAACACAGGGCCCGATCTCACGACCCTGGGATCATGACCTGAGTGGAAATAGACACTCAACAGACTAAAACAGCCAGGCGCCCCTCAAAATATAACAGAACAAAAAGACAACCCACAGAGTAGGAGAAAATATCACGTCAGATAAGGAATTAATATCCGGATTACATAAGGAACTCTCACAACCCAACAACAGCAGCTCAATTCGAAAGGGGCAAAGAGGGGCGCCTGGGGGGCTCTGTCAGTTAAGCGTCTGGCTTCGGCTCAGGTCATGATCTCACAGTCTGTGGGTTCGAGCCCCGCATGGGGCTCTGTGCTGACAGCTCAGAGCCTGGAGCCTGTTTCAGATTCTGTATCTCCCTCTCTCTCGGTCCCTCCCCTGCTCATGCTGTTTCTCTCTGTCTCGCAAGAAAAGAAAGAAGAGAAAGAAAGAAAAGAAAAGAAAAGAAAAGAAAAGAAAAGAAAAGAAAAGAAAAGAAAGAAAGAAAGAAAGAAAGAAGGAAAAAGAAAAGAAAATGGGCAAAGAACTTGAATAGATATTTCTCCAGATGACACACACAACTGGCCAAGAAGCACATGAAAAGGTTCTCAACATCATGAGCCATTAGGGAAACATGGATCAAAACCACAGTGAGGTCATCATTTCACAGCCACTAGGAGGATGATCATTTTAAAAATGGAAAATAAGGGGCCCCAGGGTGGCTCGGTGGGTTAAGCATGTGACGCTTGAGTTCAGTTCAGGTCATGATCTCACAGAGTGTGAGTTCGAGCCCCACGGCTGGCTCCGTGCTGACAGCCCAGAGCCTGGTTGGCATTCTCTCTCTCCCTCTCTCTCTGCCCCTCCCCAGCTCAAGCTCGCACTTTCTTTCAAAACAAACAAACTTTAAAAAATAAAAAATGGAAAATAACAAGTTCTGGCAGGGGCATAACTGAAGCCCTTGCCTGCTGCCGGTGGGAATGTGGACGGCGCGGCCACCGGAGCAGGCAGTTTGGCGGCTCCTCGTAAAAAGTAAACCTAGAATTACTGTTTCTTTTATTAAATTTTGTTTTTACTTATTATTGAGACAGAGAGAAACAGAGCACAAGCGGGGGAAGGGCAGAGAGAGGGGGAGACAGAATCCGAAGCAGGCTCCAGGCTCTGAGCTAGCTGTCAGCACAGAGCCCAACGTGGTGCTCGAACCCACGAACCGTGAGATCATGACCTGAGCCAAAGCCGGACGCTTAACCGATTGAGCCACCCAGGCGCCCCTAGAGTTACCTTCTGACCCAGCTCTTCCACTCCTAGCTACACGCGCCAGAAGAATCGGAAAGGAAGGAAATTAGACACATGCTACTACATTCCTACTTAGTGCAATAAGTCAGGCACAAAAAGACTGTGGGGGGGGGGCGGGGCGCTAAGATTCCCACTTATCTGAAACAATTCTGTTCCGTTGGTGGGTCTGTTCCTTATCAACGCCAAACTCTTTCAATGACCAAGCCTTAATCTCTGGTAGAGCAAACTCCTCCCTAATCTCCCGCTTTTCATTATTTTATTGGCTATTCTCATGCATTTCTTTTCCAGGTAATACTTCAGAGTAATTTTGTCAAAGTCCGTTCCTCCTCCTCCCATAAGAACCCGACCGGGGAATTGTCTGGAATTGTGTTGCTTTTCTAGTTTATCTGAGAAAGGAAGAGCGGTGTTAGGGCTCCCCGCCAGGACTGTGGTTCGACCCTCCTTCTTCAAGTTTTCTTTTGTGAGCTTCAATATAGTTTTGTGGTTTTCTCTATTCGTTTTCCTTGTGTTTCCTTTTTTTTTTCCAGACACGATTGGTTTTGCGGGGGGGTCGGGGGGAGAGGTGTAATTGGCGTATGTCCCTTGGGTTTGTTTAACTCCTGGACAGTTTGTGTTTTCTTCTACAACCAAAGCATGTCACCTCCTCCAGGAAGCCTTACCTGACTTGCTCGACTTCAAAGCAGTCACACGGTCCTACCTTTTATGCCAGGCCCCGACCCAGTCTCCATGACAGTCAGAAGGGAGACAGGAGAGTGCCTTTGGTGGGCACCTAGCAAGTTCCAGGCAGCTATTTCTACATTACTGCATTCAACCCTCACAGCAATGTTATAGGACAGATTCCCACTCCCATTTTACAGATGAGAAAATGAAGGCTCAGAAGGAGAAGACGATGGGCGCCTGGGTGGCTCAGTCAGTTAAGTGTCTGACTTCAGCTCAGGTCATGGTCTCACAGTTTGTGGGTTCAGGCCCCATGTTGGACTCTGTGCTGACAGCTCAGAGCCCGGAGCCTCCTTTGGATTCTGTGTCTCCTTCTCTCTCTCTCTCTGCCCCTCCCCTGCTTGTGCTTAGTCTCTCAAAAGTAAAATATTAAAAAAAAAAAAAAAAGCAGCAGCCAGCCTGAGGTTATCGGAGACAGGTCCCACACGTACGCTCTGCCCTTCCTGGTCTGGAGGTTCCCAAGGCCTCCTCTCTCTCCACCCCATCGTGCTCAGCCAGAACTAAGTCGTGCTCAGAGCTGGGAAGCATTGGGGCTCCTGGGAGGCTCGGTCAGGTAACTGTTGGACTTTTGGTTTGGGCTCAGGTAGTGATCTCGGGGTTCCAGAGTTCCATGAGTTCGAGCCCCGCATCAGGATTGGGGTTCTCTCTTTCCCTTTCTCTCTGCCCCTCCCTGTCAAAATACAGTTTGTTTTTTTTTTAAAAAGAAGAAACAGGGCTGAGGGCACAGGGAGACACGTAGGTCAAGCCCTCGAAGGGGCCTCCCCTCACCTACACCTATTACCTGTCTGGTGACTCAGGTCTGGGGAGCGAACACTACTGATTCACTCAGGAGTCTGACCCTGATACCTGGTAGGTGACGGTCCCGGCGTAATGCCTCACGGTGAAGATGGGAAGGGGCAGCTGCGGCTTGGCATAGCAGGGGTGGTTGCCATGGTGATAGTGGCACTTCTGGAGGAAGGTGTGGTCTGTGGCCTGATAAGAGGGATGAGCCTCCCTCAGGCCTTTGCATGTGACATTGGCCTTGCCTGGACTGTGCATCCCTTCCGGGCGATCAGTGTTTGTGGAATGGCCATACCACAGCCCTGCGGCTTGTCCTCTACTAGCTGGAGGCCTGAGGGACCCTGTGAGCCCTGTGCAGTCCCCGCCATGCTGCCCCTTCTGCAGCAAGGACTTGAGGAACCCCAGAGAGGTCAGGTGTCTGGCTCAAGACCACCCGGAGACAGGATTTGAACCTGGTTTCCCCACTGTCCCCCCAAGCTCTGCTGAGAGGCCATGGGCAGGGTTTCTGGACCCCATCACCTTTTGGCTCCTCTTAGAGGCCCTGATGGCCTCGGCCTGGCCGCCAGGGCCCCCACCTCATCCTTGCCACTGGGGGCTCACCTGGGACAGCCATGTCTGGGCATCCAGTATACTGAGGAGGCCATGGGGCTGGGCTGTGAGGAGGTCCAGGCAGGTCTCCCTCACAGGCTGGAGGACAGGCACCCAGGGCAGCGACTCTCGCTCACATATCTCCTGGGAACAGCCAGCACCGGGCCAGTTACAGGAGGGAGTTTACTGGAGCCAGAGCGGGGGGAGGGGGGGGTTCTCCCATTATACAGATGGGTAAAATGAGGCCCGAGAAGGCTGAGATGGCCTCTAGCAGGGGGTGCTTTGGAACAGGGCTCTCAGTTCAGCGGCCTCAGTTTCCCAGGGATGGCCTCTGCTCTGGGAACGCCTGGGTGCCACCCCCTGCCCCCCTGCCCCCCAGGCTCAGCTCCTCTTACCTCCTCCTGGGCCCGCACCATCTGGCTGGCGAAGAGCTGCAGGCGCTCACTGGCAAGGTTATTGCACAGCTGTTCCAGGCCATTCACCCGCAGGGCCTAGGGGTGCGTGGACAGTGAGGTGGGCACCCGCACGAGGCAGGGGCGCGGGGCAGGTGTGGTGGGGGGGGTGCTGCACAAGGGCCTGGTGTCCTTCATTTCCCTCCCAGAAGTCAGGGAGGAGCGGGGTCCTGGGGCTGATGCTGCAGCCTCCAGGGTCAAGTCCAAAGGCCTAGGCACAGCATGTGCCCACACCTCAGTCCACACCCTTCCCTCTGCCTCAGCACAACTGTGAGCCTCCAGGCCCCTGGTCACAGCCATCCTGTGGTCTGGAAGTTGCCTTTTCTATGACCTAGGTGCTCGCTGGCTCCTCAGAAGCAGGGCCCCAGGCTGCTGCCTCCAGGAACCCTTCCAGAATTCCTCCTGTAAGGATTGCAGGCTCCTGCCTGTGTGTCCCCCAGACTCTACTCACAAACCTAGACAAACCCCCGCTCCGTGCTTTGTACGGAGAGCTCTGACACGCTCGCTCGCTCTCTCTCTCTCTCTCTCTCTCTCTCTCTCTCTCACACACACACACACACACACACACACACACACACAAGAACACACACTTGCCACAAACATCTCCCGCTCAGAGAGGGCCGGTCCCCCAGGGCACGGTGCAGAGGAGAGAGCAGGCGGCAGGGAGTGGTGCCCGTCCGGGGAAAGAGGCCCCCTCCTCTTGCTCCAGCCCCCTCCTTCCTGCTGAAAACTCAGGGCCGTTCAGGGGACTGTCCCTTTTCCTGCTCCACTTGGTGCATAGGAAGTGAGACCCATCCTAGGGCCTCTGCCTTCTGCTGCCTCAGAGGCTCCTGTGAGACTCTGCAAGGCTGAGCAGGACAGAACTCTCCAGAAGCGAAGTCAGGGCTGGACAGAGCAGGGCAGAAAGGCCACACCCGTGGACGGTGTCCTGTCTCTCGAGGCTAGACTGGCAAGAGCTCATGGGTGCCACCCTCAGGGAGAGCTGCCCCCAGAAGTGCTTGGGGTGAGGTGGGCACCCCGTCCTGGCCCCGCCCCCACGACGACCTCAAAGCCGTAGACGTCCACGACGGTGACGGCGTGCCTGCTCTCTCCCTCCCCGGGCGGTGCCAGCAGCGCGTTGATCGTCCCCAGAAGCCAAGTGAAAAGTCGTGAATACAGGGCCTTGGCCAGGGCGTCCCTGTGGGCGTGGTCAGTGAGCCAGTGCCGAAGGGTGCCAGGCCCGGCTGTGGCTCTCTCCCACCCCCGGGGCCACCTGGCATCAATGGCGCTCTCCACCGGGAGGGATCTGCAGACGTGGCCATACGGTGTCTCCTGGAGGAGGTAGGTATACGTGCCGAACATCAGGCCCCAGGCTGATACGGGGCCTGGGGTGGTTGGGGCCTCCTGAGGAGCCCGGGGCTCACCGTGACCCTCCTGGTGACAGCCCCCTCCAGGCGCTCGGGTGGCACCAGCAGCAGCCGGGCTGCCGTGTGGATCTCGGCCCAGCTGGACACAGCAGCCACCTCCTGGGACTCCCGCTGGACAGAGAAGGGAGGGAGCGGGGAGGGCTCTGCTGGGGAAGGGCCACAGCCCACAGGCGGCTCTGGGCAGCGAGGAGCTGACCCTGGAGCCTGGGGTCCCTGAGTGCGAGTCCTCATTTCCCCTCCTCACTAGCTGGCCAGCTCTGGCGAGACTCTGAGCCTCCACGGTCTTACTGTCAAAAGGGAAACAGCCACCCTAAGTTCCAGTGTCACTGTGAGAACCAAATTAGAAAACAGATAGAGGGGCGCCTGGGGGGCTCAGCCGGTTAAGTAAGCGGCCGGGTTCGGCTCAGGTCATGATCTCGTGGTTCATGAGTCCGAGCCTGAGCCCCGTGCTGGGCTCTGTGCTGACAGCTTGGAGCCTGGAGCTGCTTCGGATTCTGTGTCTCCCTCTCTCTCTGCCCCTCCCCTGCTCTCACTGTCTCTCTCTCTCTCTCACTCTCTCTCAAAAATAAACATTCCCCCAAAACCAAGAGCACACTGTATATATTGTATGCTAGTCTACTAGACAATAAATTATATTAAAATAAACAAACACGGGGCGTCTGGCTGACTCAGTTGGTTAAGTGTCTGGCTTCAGCTCAGGTCATGATCTCACGGTTCATGGGTTCGAGCCCCCGCGTCAGGCTCTGCGCTTACAGCTAGCTCAGAGCCTGGAGCCTGCTTCAGATTCTGTGTCTCCCTCTCCCTCTCCCTCTCTCTCTCTGACCCTCCTCTGCTCGCACTCTCTCTGTCTCTCAAAAAAATAAAAATAAAAAATAAACACTTACAAACAATGAAAAGAAAACAAATACATAAAGTGACTTAGGTGGCTGCTGGGCTAGGGCAGGCCCCCCTTTCCAGGGAGGCAGCGTGGCGGCACTGGCATCTGCGTAGATGATCCAGGCCTCCGTTCTCCCATCTATACGATGGGAACCTGCCTGCTTCCCAGGGCAGCTGTGAGGCCCGGAGGGCGGCCCATGGGTGTTCCATATCATGGTGCCCTGACCCCGCAATCGAGCCACCGCCGACCCAGCGTCCTCACCGGCCCCTGGCCACAGCGGGGGGGCCCACCTCTGAAGAGGAGAAGCAGATGTTGCCCAGTTGCAGGATGGCAGCCAGCACGGCCCAGGCTGCGGCCAGCTCCTCGGGGCACGTGACCAGCACCTGCAGGGCCTTCAGAAGTCCTTGGAAGTCCTGGGCATCGTCCTTGCCCTGCAGCCTGCAGGCCTGGCCCTGCAGAGCACAGCAGGGGTGAGGGGGCAGGGCCTGATGGCCCGTAGCTTCCCTTCACTCCGGCCACTCCTTCGGCCCCTGCTCCTGTGAGACCTTTCCCCAGGCAAGCCGGGCCCCCACCTGGTTGAGGTAGTAGTAGGTCTCCGGCCCCTGTAGGGAGAGCTGCTCCCGATCCACAGGGTCCAGCCCCGCCAGCAACTCGTAAAAAACATGGAACCCCCGCTCAGCCTGGGCCTTGGGGAGAAGGACTGGCTTACGGGGAGCAGCGGTCTGGTTCTGTGCTCCAGGGAAGCAAGGACAGGTCCTGGGAAAGGCAGGGATGCAGGCGAGCAACCGCACCCCTGCACGGCCCCTCCCCCTCTCCCACTCTGGGAGCTGGAGAGAGGTGAGCAGCAGTGCGGGCCTTACCTGAAACACCACCCTCGAGGCCTCCAGCAGGTAATGTGACACAGAAGCTCCCACGATGACCCCCCTGTGGGCACGGGACAGTGGGTGGTGTCCTCAGTGCATGTGACCCAGGGGCGCTGGTGTGCCCCAGAATGGGACCCACTATGGGCCGGACCCGGAACCCAGCAGCCTCGGGTTCCTAGTAAAGGGAGCTGATTGGGGTGCCCCCTGTGCCCACCAGGACGCCCATGACTCACTGCTGCAGGCAAAGGCAGAAGACCTGCCCGAAGCGACTGGCGTTTGCATTGAGGACCGTCTTGGCGTGGCCAAAGCTGCTGAGCACGAGCAGCGCGGCGTCCAGCTGCGCGGGGGCGGGGCACTCAAGTATCCCCAGGAGTGGGGCGTTGGCGATCAGGCATCCCAGCTGAGGATACTTTGTGCCTCGGGGCTGTGCTCATCCGGGGAGAGGCTCAGTCCCGCTCCACCCGGCCCCGCCCCACAGGAGGCAATGCCTGGGGCTGCCCCCAAGGAGAAGCCAGAGGCCTGAAGACCACTCTCCTGGCCCTAAAGGAGAAGGATGGTTCTTCTTGGAACCCAAGGAAGTGGCCAGCTGCCCCTCACCTGACATCTTCTGTCCCTCGTCTCCTCCTGCTCCAGGCGGCTCAGGAACTGCACCATCTTTTTGGCAGCTTCTGTCTTCCCTGAGCCGCTGTGCCCACTGTGGGAGGGAAGGGCTGGCAGGGTCCCCGGGAAGGGGCACAGAGGACACCCCCATGGAGCCCAGGAAATGGGGCATGCCCACCTGGAAGTGATTCCCACCCCTGGAAATGTGGGAAGATAGACCCAGGCCATGGAGACCAAAGAGAAAGAAGACGCCAAGAGCCCAGGATCAAGGGGCACTGTGGTGACCTCCGCCAGGACACAGCCCTTCCACACCCAGCGCTGCCGCCCAGCAGCGGACCAAGGAGGACCCCACGTCCCTGCCTCCCGGTCCTCAGAGGGGCCCGTGGGTTCAGCAGGGCCCCACCACTCACCCCAGGAGAATGCATGTGCCCTGCCCAGTGCTCTGCGACAGGCTGTAGGCTGACGCCATGATGGCAAAGATGTGTCTGAGGGAGGAGGGTGGGAGCAAACGAGAAGGTTGCCAGAGATGGGCATTTGGGCCCTCCTACATGGAGACAGGCACGCCCTCCCTCCCCAGGACCTCAGTCAGTGGCCCGTGCAGGGGCTCACGTACGGGGTGGTGTTAGGGGCCTTCTTAGGGTGGTAGCTGGCCAGGACCTCAGCTGAGAAGAGAGGCAGGGGCCGGCGGGGGTTCAGAGAGAGCAGAAAGGGCCCCCCGAAGGTCTGGGGAGAAGAGCAGATGCTGTTCTCACAACATGGAGGGAGCAGGGGATACAAATGGAGTGGGGCTTCCGTCCTCCCCAGCCCAGCCCCCCGGCGCCCCCTCTGCAGGTCCTCAGAGAGGGTTCAGCGCCCAGCCCAGGGAGGAGAAGGAAGGAGAAGTTCTAGAAGTGCCGGAGAGCGCTCTGATCCCAGGGCACGGGCAATCCCAGCCCAGCCACCCTCCCCAGGTGCCCCCATACGTAGATTCGGCCCAGATGAAACCTCTTCTTGAGGCACAGCAGCACAGAGCTGTTACACACTGGTCTGTGGGGACAGCAGGATAGAGGGGCAGGCAATTGAGGGAGGGGCAGAAGGAGGTCCTCAGTTAGTGCTGCCACTGGCTGCAGAGATACTTTGGGCAAGTCAGGCACCCTCTCTGAGCCCCGACTATAACACAGGGGTCCGGCTGCTCAGTGAGTTACTCCCTCCGTGACGGCTACAGCAGGAGCAGGAGCTGACCCAGAGGGAAGCTTTGTGCCAGTCAGAGAAGAAAGTCCCAGGCGGGGGCCTCTGATTTCCACCCCTCACCTGCGACTTCCGGACTTCACGTGGGAAGAGCTTTTGTTACAATACCGGCTAAGGATACAACTTACAAAAATGGCCCTACGGTGACACATGAGGGCTCTGTGACCCACACAGGACAGATGTAGAATTGCGCCTGCTCACCGCAGCCGAGCCAGGTCGTCCGTGTCTTCCAGGCCTTCCCCAAGACTCCTGTCCTCTGCACCCAGTGAGGGCGGTACCTCCAGGCCGGGCCCCAGGCTCAGCTCCAGGTCCCTCTCCAGCGCCTCCTCAGCCTCATCTTCTGGCACCCACCGCCCCCTCGGAGGCCCGCAGGGGCCCGGGCTTCTCTCCGACCGCTGTTGGGTCTCCAAGGTGAGTCGAGGTAGCAGTGCGTCTTCGGTGTCAAGTCCAGGGGCCTTGCGGGGTTCTGAGCTCTGAGTCCAGTGGACCAGAGCCTCGGCCTCCAAGAGTTCCGGCTCCGCTTCACTGCTGGAGCCGCTCTCGTCGGGTGGGGGCTCGTCGTGGGGAGCAGGGCCGAGGAGAGAGCCCCGGCGGGGCCCGGCCGCACCTTCTCCATTCGCCCCACGCCCCTCACTGTCCCCCAAAGCCTCTGCACAAGACCAGACGCGCCCCTCCCCGGCTGGGGCGTCGTTGGACGCTTCCTCTGAGCTCCGACGGCTTGACTCCCTCCCAGGCCTGTGCATCCTGGGGAACACGACCGCGAACTTGGGATCCGGAGTCCTGTCCTCGTCCTCTGAAGGGTCCTCGGGCGCTGGGCGCTTCGAAAACTGCGGGGAGCTCGAGCCGCCGCCAGGGGGAGGCCTGGGCCGTGCCCCCAGTCCCGCCACGCCGGCCAGGCGCAGCGCTAGACGGCGCCTCGGTCCCGGCCCGCGGCCCCGCCCCCCGGCCGCCCGCGGCCCCGCCCCCCGGTCGTCGCCCTCCGGCCGCCGCAGCCGCAGCCGCAGCCACCGCAGGAGACCCAGGGCGCGCGCCACGCGCAGCAGCCGCTGCTTCAGGCCGGCGCGGCGGGGAGCCGGAGCCGGAGCGGGAGCGGGAGCCGCGGCCTGGGGCACGGGGTCCGGCGGGGCTTTCGCGCGGAGCCTGCGGAGCGCCACGAGGGCGGCCAGCGGCGCTGGGGCCCGGGGCCCGCCTCCCCCTCCAGCCCCAGATTCGCTCTCGCCTGCCGCCACTTGCACCTTCCCCGCCACCTTGCCGACCTGGCGGCGCCGGATCCCGGAGGCCGAGGCCGAGGGTCCTCCTGGCTCGGCGCCCTGCGGCTCGGCCTCCGGCCGCGCCTCGTTGTCTCTAGTGTCCCGGGCCAGCCTGGGGTCCCGAGAAGCCTTCGAGCTCCAGGGGAGGCGCTCTGGGCTGCTCTCGAGGGGGCTGGGGGCCTTGGCTTTTTTGCCCTCGGCCCCCTTCTCTTCGACTTCAGTGGCCTGGCTCGCTGTTTCTGGGGCTCTCCGTGGGCCCCCTCGAGGCCCGGCCCCCTTCAGACTCGATTCCGTGTCTGCCCCGGAATCCTCACTCTCTCCCTGGGGTCCCAACCCCGACGACCCTTCCGGGCTCCAGGGTTCAGTGCTGTCCCCGCCGTCACTGCTGGGGCGTTCGCCGGGTTCCAGCTCTGGTTCCGACCTGGTTTGGGTGTCTCCGGGGACTGTGTCTGTTATCTCCGGCTGGGGTCGCAACTCGGGGGCCCTTGTGCTCTGGCTGTCGCTCTCCTGGGGCTCGCGGGCTTCGCTGTCGAGGCAAGAGCTGCCCCCATCTCCACCCGACGTGTCCCCATGGAGGTTCCGGGTCTCTTCGCATCCATGCAGAGCCGAGGGTCCCGGCCCTTTCCGTCTCCTCCTGCGGCGGCAGAGCTCACTGGTTGTCCCTTCCCGGGAGAGACTCTCTTCCTCCAGGCGCCCCCCAAGGTCGTCCCTGGGCTTGCGCCTCTCCTTAGATCCGCGTCCCCGACGCCGCGCGCTGCCTGGTCTCCCCTGGGCCTCTGCTGGCGGCCCAGCCGATGACTGTCTGCAGCCGCTGGTCCCCTCTGCGGTGGGCTTCCAGCGGCCAGCGTGGGTCTTGTGGCTTCCCCCAGTGGCGGGTTCCAAGACCGGTCTGGCCCTGGGGGCCTTACCACGACCCTGTCCACGTTCCTGGCTGGGCGCCCCGTCTGTGCTGGCCGACCCGGACTCCTGCTCCCCTGAGGCCGGCTGCCCTGGGCCCTCCTGGCGCTGGGGCGCTTTGCCCTTGCTCCCACCCATGGCGGGCCCAGTAAAGAGGGGCTTCTCGCGTCTCTGCCCTCTCCCTGAAGATCTGGCAGCCGCAGCGCCCTCAGCCCTCGGCAGCGCCCACACCCGTTCTGCTCTGGCTGGCTCTCCTGGCGCAATCTACCCCCTGGGGGCTCCAGCCTTACTCAAGAGCATTAATTATGCAGGCGGCTGTGGGGTCCTGACCCTTTAGGCCAACAAAGGAGTGGAGGCTGCCCAGGAAAGAGGAGACGCCTCAGCAGCAAAGGCCAAGAACAGGGCAACTGTGCCACCTGGGAGGCCCTGCCAGCCAGGCCAGCCAGGCACCGTGCCAAACTGAGGGGGCCCATGTGCTCTGCTCCCCTTTCAGTGCTTGCCCAGTGAGGGGGTGAGCCCTCCCTTTCAAAGAACGTGTCTGGACCATCATCCTGGGGGCTCTAAGGGATACCCACTCTCCTTCCTTAGTCCCCTTGGACTCAGTAGTCTCAGTAAATAGCTAACACGACAGGGCTGATTATGCTAGGCACTGTCCTAAACACTTTACTATGGGGTCATTTAATTCTTGAAAACATGCTAAGAGGTGGGGGCCCTGAGGATTCCCATTTTATGGCTGATACGACTGAGGCACTTAGCTGAGTGTCACAGCGGCGGTCAGAGATGGGATGCCAGCCCAGGCAGTCTGGCTCCCAAGGCCCACTGGAGAACAGGTGTGAGGGGCTATCAGCAGCAGCAAAGTTGACTTTCTTTGGCCCATTACAGCGTATCCTGTGCGCTCTGCGGCAGACATCTCTGCCCCCGTCTCCAACCTCTTGCCTTCCTGGTCCCCTCCCCTCGGCCTGGCCCTATTGATCCAGGCCAGGGCCTGCAGCTCACTCAGCTGCGTGGGTGTGGCTAGCTGGTCCCCCCCCACCCCCCAGCCTCCTGTCCCTTCCCTAGCACCCTCTCTGAACCCTAGGAAAGGGATGTCATCTCGTTTTACAGCTGAGGAAACAGCTCAGAGGATAAGTGGCTTAGGGACACACGGCCAGGCACTGAGGCACTGGGCACCAAACCCACCTCCCTTGACCGTCAGTGCTTCCTCTTCTGCTCCATGGAGTTTGTGCTGGGAACTGGCTTTGGAGCCAGCCAGCCTTGGTCCTCCAGCTCACCTCCCGGCTGCGTGACCTCCAGCAGCTTCTGGAGAACCCCCTGACACACAGCTCTCACCTGTGGCTCCCACTTTCCCCAGTCTCTCCTTCACCTGCTTTGCTCCTCCAGGCTGTGGGAGTCCTCCTCTGACCATCCTCCACTCTCCCTCCCTGGGAACCCTCTCCTCCTCTCCTGGCCCCTACCGCCAGCCACAGTAACTTTCACCTCCTTTGGGTTGGGTGTTAAGGTGCTGAGCGATTTTATAGACTCTCACTGACTCCTTGCCACCCTCTGAGGCCCTGTTATTACGCCCTGTTTTATAGTTAAGTAACCTGGAGCGCAAGGGTGAGGTCATCTACCCAAGGCCACACAGTCGGTCATAGGTGAAGCCAGTGTTTGAGGACTGTGTCCGCCTGACTTCCAAGTCTAAGTGAATACTGTCCCCCTCCATCGATGTTGAAGACCCTCAGATCCAAGTCTGCAGACCCCGTGTCCAGCTGCCGGAGGTACTGTCACAGGGCCCTTGGAGTCAGCAGTGACCTCTGCCACTCACTTACCTTCCCCGCCTGGCAGCTGTCCTTGTCAACCCAACCTCTCAGTTATCTCCATTTTGCCGCTAAGGTCACCTCCCCCTGGACGGAAGCCGCAGGGACCTCCAGCCTCTCTCCGTGCCAGCTCAGTTTCCATTAATCCACTTTCTAGACTGCGCTGAACTCTTCCGTTTGTGCACGCCTACCAGTAAAAGTTGTTGATCTCCCAACAGGAGAATGTTTTCCTAGAAGCGAAACGGGCGAACCACCAACATTAGTTAATACTTCATAGCACAAGTACGTATGGCAATGCTCAGCCTTAATGAGCGCAGACGTAAATCCATTTTCAGAGCCTTGATATTTTCGAGTGTGTGTGTGGTTGTTACTGACTTCTGTTCAGTCTGATGAGCTAGTTCTTTGCTGCAGCCAGGAGGCTCCACTGCATCGTGGAAGTGCTCGGCTCTGCCATTTTCTTCTGGTTTCTAGGCGCCGCCTTATTCCCATGATCCTCAATTCGTGGTTTCTTGGCAGGAAACTTCATGTCACTTGTCCATTTATGTAAGATCATTTAGCTAACTGGATAAAACAAGCAGCAAGTCCCTCTAAACCAGCAGTCAGAAAACCACACAAGTCCTCCCAAGCTGTGTGTGTGTGTGTGGGGGAGGGGGGGGCTGTCCAGCTCTCCCGGGTGTGATGTTCACTCCCTCCCTGGCACCGACTGTTGGTGCATAACCCTCTGACCTACAGACTGAGGTCCCAGTGCCACAACAAGGCTGAATTTCTTTTATGATGAAAATAAAGATGCTGCGCATTCGAACTTGTTCTCCCTGACCCTGACAGAGGGTCACCCCCGTCGTGAACCTCGTGGGCTCCCATGAGCCTCACGACAGATTGTGAGCGGATCCTCTTATCATCCTGTCCCCCAGAAAAACCTGGGACACAGACCAGGTAGGCAGTTTGCCTG
The DNA here is from genome assembly GCA_004023785.1 of Mungos mungo. Classification (NCBI taxonomy): domain Eukaryota; kingdom Metazoa; phylum Chordata; class Mammalia; order Carnivora; family Herpestidae; genus Mungos; species Mungos mungo. The sequence continues at coordinate 138,681 of PISW01003122.1, read as the reverse complement.
AGGCCACACGAGTGGAGCTTGGGGGAATTTAAACCACAGTGGTCTTTGGAAGAATGAATTTCATAATGGAACTTCCACGTTCAAAGCCCTTCAGGTGCTCCCAGAGTCTCAGGGTCAAGTTCAGATGGTCTTGCAGGGTCCGCAGCACTCCCCTCCTGTCTGTAGCTTTGTCTTTTTATCTACCCAGCATGCCTTCTCCACTGCTTCTGGGAGAGCGGTCTGTGTTCCTCTTGCCTTTGGGGAAACTATTCCCCCCATTCCTTGTGGTTTCTGAGATTCCCGTCTGAGTAGATGCCACCCCCGCCCCCAGCACTTCTAAGAATGGGGAGCTGGAGTGACCCAAGGTACACAATCCAGACTCTTGAGCTGCACATGCTTGGGTGGGAGGGTGCGTAGGGTGCTCCCACGCCGTATCCATCCACGGACCTGGGCCGTGGCTGCTCCTCTATCCGGTGCGCTAACCCATGTCCTTCCAACATGGCCGCATGGGCTCCTGTGACACAGCAGTGCCCCTGCCCTTGCCAGGCTCCAGGGGGGCCCAGTCTGGCCCCAGCCACTTGGTGGTCTCGCTTTTGGCACGCTTCCAGCCAACCACCCTCAACTCGTGACGCAATCCCACAGCAAGCTGACCGGTTCAAGCGCTGCCCGCCCCTCTAGCCTCAGTGTAGACCGGTGCACCCAGCCGATTCCGGATCGTGTCCCTGCCCCAGCTTAACGTCACCTTCCCAGGCACATCTCTCACAGGCCACCCCCCCACCCGCCCCGCTTGCCCACATTCTAAGACTTCCTGCCCTTGTTAGTACTGTGAGCCCCAGAAGGCAGGGACATTATCTTGGCCACCTCTGACCCCGAGCGCCTGGCATGTAATAGGTGCTCAACAAAGACAGGTAAATGAAGCAGAATCAAGTAGACTCAACCCCCTGGCTTACAAGGACCATATCAGTGGTCGGATCCAGCCCCTCACCTCTGAGAACTGCCTCCGACCCCAGCAGCACCCTACGGTCCTTCCCTGAAGTCTGGAGGAAGCCACCAGGTCTGAGAGACTGTCTTCCCCCTTCTGACAGCAAGCAAAGGCCAGTCAAAGGGGACTCCCTCTGCCCCCGACCCGGGGATGCAGCTGTGCTCACTCAGGACGGTTAACTCTTGCCACTCGTTCCCAGACAGAAGGCGTAGTGTTCAGATACAAACAGGCAGAGCCTGCTGTGGTTCAACCAACTTAAAAAATGGATTCTCTGGGATACCAGCCTGGTCCAGCAACTGGACCCCGGGGGCAAAGGCAAGGGATCAGCTAACAATCATTTCTGTTTACGGGGAAAATGTCTGATTAAAAAAATCAGTCATTGGACCAGTCCAGTGAAGAGGTAATAAGGTGTTTATTAAAAACTTTTTCACCCAGAGGCAGTTAAAATTTATAATTTAAAACCCAGCCCACTACAAAAAGGGGAGGGAGAAAAAACTGTGCAACATTGACAAAAGAACCAAGACAGACCAGGCCCAGACGGGGCAGCCCCACGGCCCCGAAGTCCCTCCTCTCCGAGGCCAAGAGCAGCAGCAGGGTGGACACTGGGTCGGCTTCGGCCCTGGCGCAGCCCAGCGGGGGCCTCCGGGGGGAGGGGGGCAGCGCCCCAGGAAGCGCCCTCAGTAGTGTGTGTTCATCGTGCAGCCTGGACTCGAGACCTGCTCACTCGGCTGCGGAAGGACAGAGAGCAGTGGCAACTCGGGGGCCTCGGGCCACCAGCCAGGGGCGTGTGTGGGCTCTTCTATCCCTCCCCCACCAGGAAGCACGCCCTCCCAGCTGCCCCCCAGCCCTGCAGTGCTGCCCAGACCCCCTACCTCCCCTGTTGCTGAGGCTGTAACCCGTGGCCACTCTTTGAGATCGCCAGTCGCCATAGCTCCTGCACAGGCAAAGACACGGCAGTCACCACCCGTGGGGACCTCTGGGAGGCCAGGCAAGGACCCTTCTTCCCAGAGAACTCCTGGCGCCTCAGGGCCCACCCCTGCAGGCCGGAGCAGGGACTCACCCGCGGTCTCCCTCCAGTGCGCTCTGGATCTCCTTCAGGACCCCTGCAGGATTGGGGAACAGAGGCCTGCTGAGGCCGGGCCAGACACCAACGCTTCTGCCCCTCTTACTGGTGGGGTGTCGGACGGCTCTGCCCCCCTCAGAGTAATGGCCCTCGGTTCTACCCTGGCTTTCCAAGCCTCCCTCGGGACGTCCCTCATGAGGGCCCACCAACTCCTGCCCCAACTCACTCTCGTCATTGAGCAGAGCGTGCTCCATCACCAGGCCAGGCCTCCTCTCTGAAAGGCAGGGGCAGGTCAGGCGAGCCCTGAGTCCTCCTCTGCCCCAGCTCCCCCCTTCCTGGACCGGCAGTGCTGGGGCCCAGAGCCCAGGACTGGAAGGGATGCCGTCTCTACTCTTGGCCTGAACGCCACCTGCTGGCCTGGGGCTCCCTTCCTTCCCGCTTCAGTCTGGGTCTGGGCCCAAGTATCACAATGTCTCTGCCCCCTACCCCCACCCCCGGGCACAGGGAACCGTGTCTTACCCTCTCCATCACTCTGGCTCCCTGAGTTCCTGTGGGGGGAGAGATGGTGAGGACCGGGGAGTCCTTAGGCTCCCCATTCTGGCTCAGAAAGCCCTGATCCCATGAAAAATGAGGTCAACTGACCTGGCTCACCTTGAGCCAGGGAGAGAAACCAAGCCCTGCCCTGGATGGCAGCTGCCATGGGAGGGAGGGGCGCATGAGCGGGGGCAGCGAGCCGGAACCGGGAGGGTGGGCTTAGCTCCCAGGAGAGGGGCCAGGGCAAAGGCCACCTGTCTTTTTACTGACCTGGCTCGGCCCGGGGCCTTCTCCGGGCCTGACCCATTGCGGGGGCAGCTGTGGCTCTTGGTTTCCGCCGAATCTACCAGACACCGGGGCTCAACCAGCCACTTGGTGGAGAGAGAGAAGCGCTCAAACTCTGAGGGTGAGATCAGGTAGAAACCTGGAGGGAAGGAGAAGCCTGGGGGTGAGACCAGCCCACGCTCCCAGGCCGTGTGGCTGCTGACGGGACTTCCCTCCCAGGAGGAAGGAGGGACTGGGGGCCTCCATCAAAGTTCTCTGAAGTCACTCAGTCCAGCCTGGCCTCGGCGGCGATGCCCCCGCTGCCCTTCTCAGCAGCTCCTGGCAGCGCAGTGGGAGCAAAGCCCTGCAGCCACCCGCTGCCACCCACCCCCGGGGGCCCAGGAGCGCCCCGCCCAACCCCCCGCCGCGCCCACCTTGGCCGTATTTGGTGAAGACGCAAGAGGCAATGCCGCTGACGTCCTCCCGGCGGATGCAGCTGTACCGCACCTGGGGCTTGAGCAGGGGCAGCGAGACCACCTGGACGTCCCCCAGGTTGGTGAGGACAGCCAGGTGGTGCTCCCCGTAGTCCTCGGCCCGACAGCTGCTGAAGTGAGCCACGCTGACCCGCCGCACCCGCGAGCCCTCCAGGGCGGTCAGCTTCAGCTTCAGCTTAGCGCTCACCTTGGGCAGTGTGAACACCTGGGGGCACAGGACGCGGCTCACGCCCGCGGCTTCCATGCCGGGTGCCGTCACAGGGCCCTGGTCCCCAGCAACGACTGCCTAGTCTCTGTGCCCGCTCTGCACTCGAATATGCAGTAACTACGCTTTGACTGCAAAGGATACCAGGCTGTCTATTCCCATGTCTGTGCTTTCCATCCCCCCCCTCCCCCTCAGACACAGGTCCTGCTTCGGTGCCCCCGTGCTGACCCCAAGGCCCAGGGTCTCTACCCCTTCTCCTTCTGTGTGCCTCGGTAGTCTCTCACACACCAACTGCAAGTATAGCTTTAAGTGAATCCTGGCCACGGCCATTTGTGCCCAGGATCTGCCTCCCCACGTGCCCCAGGGGCCCCCCGTCTCCACCCGAGCAACACCTTGAACTGCTCTTCTGACACCACAAGCAGCTGGTGGCTTCCCTGCATGTCCGGGCTCTTTGACAGGTCATGGGCCACCTCCAGGGGCTCAGGAAGGGGCACGTTGTGTCCGTCCAGCACCAGGATGCCCACTATGGGCGCTCGGTGCATCAGCTGGATCTCCTTGGCTGCAGGGAAGGAGGCAGGCGGTGGCTGACGGTCGGGTGGAGGCTGAGGCTGGAGACCCCACCCCACCCCACCTTAGGCAGGTAAGGACCCTCTGCTCTCCCCCTGCCCAGCACTCACCCTGCTCTGCCCGCACAGGCTCATCCATTCTCCGCTCGTTGGGGGGCACACGCAGGGCAAAGGCATAGACGGTACCACCGTTGGTGCCAGCCCACAGTGAGGGGCAGTGGCGGGAGCCTGCCAGGAAGCAAAGGTTTACATCTAACCCACAGTTCTGGGGTCAGGTGGAGCCAGGTGACCTGGCACTGCCACTCACTGCCTGTGGGACTCCAAGGTCAAGTTAGCAGACCTTGGAAGCCTCAGTTTCCTCCTCTGTAAAATGGAATGAGTGTGGGCCCTGCCTATCTCCTGGGCTATAGACAGGAAAAGCTGGGAAAGCTCTCTGACAACAAAGGGGCCTGTGCACAGGTGAACCCAGGACACTTCGGCCCTGAAGATCCAGCAACAGATACCCCCCCAACACTTGCCCTGGTGGGCAGGCGGCAGGGACCTTCTCCAGGCCACATGGGGCACTAGCAGGTACTCTTGGAGGAAGATATTCCTTCACTTTACAGGGAGAGAAGCTGAGACCCAGGTTAAGTGATATGTCCAAGGTCACACTTCCAGAGAGTGGTGGTGCCTGAGTACAAAGCCAGGGCGACCCGCCGTGGAGGTCCAGGCACGAGAGAGAAAAGGCGGATGATCGGGTCTCCCCAGGCTCCCAGGCAGGCCAGGCAGTAGCCTCCAACACCCCCTCAGGCCAAGGAGTGCACTCCGGGGCCCCCCACACCTCCGATGGCCACTCACTGTCCCTCAGATAGGTGTCAGCAAAGTAGAGGGTGCGGACGAAGCCCGTGAAGGAATCCTCTGCCGAGCGAGCCTCGATCTTACGCTGCACAGGGGCCAGCTCCATGTTCTGCACACCCGTCCGCTCAGCCTTGGCACCTCCCTCCGGCACCTGCAGCGGGTTTGGTGAGGCTTGAGGGGGGCTCTAGTTTCCGCTTCCTGGGGATCTGATCGCCCAACACCAACCCTTCTGGGGAAGATGGCCAGCACCTGTCTGGTGATACTGATACTGACTGAGGACTTAACCCTCTACGCGTGGGGAGGCGGAGGCCCAGAGGTACAATATGACGTATTCGAGGCCACGTAGCTAGTGGGCAGTGGGGAACACAGTGGGCGGGACGGGAGCCTGCTAGGTGCTTGCGGCCAAAGCCACAGGGAGGGCGGGCCAGTTTGGACCTGCCGCCAGCTGCCCCGGGCTCGTGGCTGGTCTCAGGCTCACCTCTCCGGGGGGACCTGTTGGCCGCCGCTTCCGGCTGGACACCCGGCTACGCCGTATCCGGCGGAAGGACTGGCGCAGGGACTTCTTTAGGGACTTCACACGGGACAGGGGGCCCTCCAAAGCCAGCTGGTCACTGGGGTGCAGCGTGCATCTGGGGGGAACATCCAGACATCAGTGCTGCCGGGGCCCTGGGGTCTCTGCCTAGCGCCAGTCCTAGACTCGGGCTCTGGCCACCCCAGGAGGGCTGCTCACTTGACAAAGACCTGCCGCCGCTGCTGGTGGTCAAAGAGGCCGAAACCGTGGCTTGTGCCAAAGGCCACGAGCCGCCACTCGGAGTGCAAGGCCAAGGAGGTGACCACAGCCGGGGGCTGGCACTGCACCAACACGAAGGGCTGGAAGCCGGGCTCGAAGCGCACGGGCCCCGGGCGGGCACACAGGCGCTCGTGGCCCTTCCAGCGGTAGCCTTCCTGGTCCTGCAGCAGGTCGGCCTCCACCTGCTCCACGGCCTGCTCCGCCTCCTCGTCGTTCAGCTCCAGCACCAGCACCTGGGGGGAGGCAGCGGGTGAGCTCAGGAGCCCCACCCCCCCACCAAGGAGTGATGAGACCCCAGGGACAGTGAGGGACCTGGGACCCACGCCAAAGCCCAGGGCCCAAAGAATGCCGAAGGCCTCTGCCCGATCCATGGCCCTTAATCTTGGTTTCTGGAGGAGAAATAATCATCCCGAAGGCCTGTCTCTCTAACGGGACCAGGCAACTCCTATCCACTGGGAAAAGCAGCCACAAGAGCGGGTGATGGTCCTGGTGACAACTTCACAGGCGCTCAGGAGGCTGGTGCCTGTCCTTGCTGTCCCCCAATCCTTGGACACTGCCCAAAGTCAGCTGCCCGCTCCTCCTAGCTGCCCCCCGCCCCGGCCCAGCCTGCTACCTGCCCTGCGGTGCCCGCCACAGCCAGGTAGCCACTGTATTTGCAGAGGAAAATCTTCTGGATTCCCAGCCTCGGATCGTCACTGTAGGGGTCAAAAGAGCCCACCTGACAACGGAGAGGAGGTCCGTGAGTGTGGCCCTAAGCGCCAGGCCCAAGCCTGTCGCCCTCGCCCCTCCCGTCTCCCGGCGTCCGGCCCCACCTTGCGGAGAGGCGGCCAGTCATCATCGCCCTGGGCGGTGAGGCTCTCGCTGGGCTCGGTGTCGGTGAGGAACACCCGCACCGTGCTGAGTTTGTAGAGCAGCCGCAAGCAGACGCCGGAGGCGTCCCAGAAGCGCACCGTGCCGTCCTCGTGCCTGTGGGCAGCGTCCGCCTGCCAGTTGTGAGGGATGCGGGGCCAGCCAAGTGCCCGGGAGGCCCGGGACTGGCATGCAGCCCCCCCTCCCCCCGCCCTGGCTCTGTTCCCACCCCGCATATTCTACTGGGCAGGAGGAGAGTGCCATGAAAGTCACCTACCCTGTGAGCAGCAGGTCCCTCTGGGGAGGGGCCGGGGCCAGGCTGGTACCACCGTCAATGGGCCACGCCTACAGAATGAGACCAAGAAGTCCGTGGGAGAGCCTGGCCCGCCGTGGGGCCGGGGCTGGGGCCAGACGTACCATGGTGGAGAAGTGCGTGTGCTGCTGGCTGCCGGCGGCCACGATGCGTTCCCACAGCTTCAGGGGGATGTTGGAGACGTGGTGGGAGCAGGTGATGGCGGAGCAGTGCAGCGAGGCCAGGTAGGGAGGCTGGACCGGCGGCCAGCCGGCCGCCTTCAGGTCAATCACCACTAGCTCCTCCTCGGCCAGCACCACCAGGGCGTAGGGGTCATCAAAGGCTGGGGGACAGGCCAAGGTCAGGGGTTGCAGCAACTGTTGGAAGCAGTTTGCCCCCAGCCCAGTCCTGCAGGAGCTGAAGCTCCGGGGCTGGAGTCAGAGAATCTGCATTTTAACTTTTTTATATTTATTTGTTTTTGAGAGACAGAGTGCAGGCGGAGGAAGGGCAGAGAGAGAGGGAGACACGGAATCTGAGGCAGGCTCCAGGCTCCGAGCAGTCGGCACAGAGCCCAATACGGGGCTTGAACCCACAAACCATGAGATCATGACCTGAGCAGGAGTTGGACGCTTAACTGACTGAGCCACCCAGATGCCCCTGGAGAATCTGTATTTTATTTTTTTAATTTATTTTTGATTAAAAAACATTTTTTTAAATTTATTTTTGAGACAGTGTGATCAGGGCAGAGTCAGAGAGAGAGGGAGACACAGGATCTGAAGACAGGCTCCAGGCTCTGAGCTAGCTGTCAGCACAGAGCTCGACACGGGGCTCGAGCCCACGAACCATCAGATCGTGGCCCGACTCCAGAAGGCCGGCTCAGAGCCGGCCCCACACAGCACCCCCTGCCCTACCCCACGATAGGAGGCCTTCGCGTGTCTAAGCCAGGACCTCTTAGCCTCAGCCAGGTAGCTGTTAAGCCCCGCAGCCCAGATCTGCCTGCCTTGGGCTCAGTCCTGTCAGAGTCGAGCGAGGGCGAAGAGAGTTTGGAGAGGGTGGGAGGTGTGGCCCGCCAGGATGAAGCCACGGGCTGGGAAGGGAAAGGCGCGGAAAGGGGTGCCGTGGGGCTGAGGGGCTGATGGGTTTGGGAATGGGCAGGCTGCATCCCCTCACCTGCTCCCCAGCCCACCTACCTGCCGCAGGGTCCGCCTCGGCAAGGACAGTGAAGTCGATGACGCGGGAGGTGAAGTCGAAGGCTGTCTGCTGGCCGTTGTGGACCACCGAGACGCAGTGGCGGTCCCCATAGCTGGCCCGCGGCATGCCCCCCTGGAAGATGGTGAAAGGCAACCTGGCGGGCACAGAAGAGCCGTGGGCTGGGCTGGGGCTCCCAACAGCCCCCAGAGAGCCACAGGCTGAGGTGGCAGCTCAGACTTTGCAGTGACAGGAGTGGCAGGATCCGGGGGGAGCCCCATCTCTAGGTGAGTGCTCAAAGTCCCCAGAAGGGGTGGTGGGTGGACCCCCCTCTCTTCATGACTACAATAACCTGACTATAATAACTTGGGGGTGGGGTAGGGACACCCAGGCTGTGGTTCCTGAGTCTCTGCAGCCACGCCTGCTTCAGCCGGGGTCCCTCCCCGCCCCCCACTCTTGCTTATGCACCGGGTGGGTTTCCCTGGATTGTCTCTGTTTGAAGAAACAGGTCTCCTGCTCAAACAAAGTTTGAAAATGGCCGATCTGAATCCTCTCTCCGGGAGGGTGGAGAGAAAGGTCAGAAATGTTTGCTCAGGGGGCACCTGGGGGGCTCAGTCAGTTAAGTGTCCAACTTCAGCTCAGGTCATGATCTCACGGTTCATGGGTTTGAGCCCCGTGTCGGGCTTCTGTGCTGATAGCTCAGAGCCTGGACCCTGTCTTCAGATTCTGTGTCTCCCTTTCTCTCTGACCTTCCCCTGTTCACACTGTTTCTCTCTCTCTCAAAAATAAATAAAACATTAAAAAAAAAAAAAAAAGAAGAAGAAAAAAGAAATGTTTGCTCAGGAATTAGCCATGAGAGGTATGAATGAATGGTCCTGAGCTGGCATCTGAGACACCGATGCGGGACCCCCAAACCTCTCCCTGGACACTGCCTCCCACAAGCAGAGGCCAGAGCAGCCCCCAGAAGGCTGTGGAAAGGGAGCAGAGAGCACTGATTACCTACCCCTGCTTGGTGATCAGCCAGAAGATTTTGGTAATCGCTTTGCAAGGGAAAGGACCTACAAGAAGAGGAACCGGCTTGAACGGCCTTCCACCCCCGTGTCCACAGCGCCCAGACCCTTCCCGCCCATCGCCGTGCAGCAGACTGCACAGGAGTCTCGCTCTGACGTCCCTCCAGAAAGCCATGGCGGGCAGCAGAGAAGCTGCTGCATGATTTGGGACAACGCCTTCGCTTCTCTGGGCCCCCGGTTTGCTTCTGGGAGTTGGGCACCTATACCGAACGTTGGGAAGATGGACTGGGAACAGAGGACGCTGCTCTGCAGGCGACAGGGCAGGGCCAGGCCCCCGTCAGGCGGAGGCAGCACTGACCGTAAGGCACACAGTTGCGCAGGGGCTCCGGGTGCTGGGCGTCACCGGACACGGGCCACTGGCAGTAGCTGCCATCGGAATGGCAGCTGACGATCAGGCGGCCGTCCCGCTGCCAGCAGACGTTCTCCAGTTGCTTCGGAGGAAGAGAGGGAGAGCGCGCGGGCTGGGGTCAGGGTGGTGATCCAGCCCCCCCAGGTCTCAGCACAAGGGCCTCAGGGGATTCGGGGACCTGAGAGCGCCACGTGCCACCCGCCGCCTACCTGGCTGCTGAGGAAATGGCAAAGCACGTGGCTGCCCCGCAGGTCCCAGACAACGATGAGGCCGCGGCTGTAGCCGATGAGGACCTGGTTGGGGTCCCGAGGGTGTTCCTGCAAAGCTTCCACCATCTCAAACACCCGCCGGTGGCGGGCGTCCTCGGGCAACCTGGCGGGGGGGTGGGGTGGGGGGAGGGGAGAGCACTGTGAGTGCCCCCACCCCTGCCGCCATCCACAGGGCAGGACGGAGCCTGCGGCACGGTTGCACGTGGTGTGCGTGTGCCAGCGTGGGGAAGATGGCAGGGGGAGAGAAGCCATGCCACAGCAGGATAATGACACACATAATCCTGTACATCCCCCCGCAAATGCAGGTGGCGCTATTATGAGGAAAGGCAAGAAGTGGCTTCCAGAAAGAGTTGAGGCAGGGGTTGCCTTGACTGGGAGGGGCAGCAGGGGCTCCCAGGAGGCTGGCAAAGTTCTATTTCTCTGCCCAGGGGGTGGCTGCAGGGCTGCTCACTTTACGAGAATCCATTAAACCGCACATTCGTATTTAGTGCATTTCTGTACAGAGGTGGTTTTTCATAATAAAACAGTTTTTAAAGCCCACAAAATAACATGCTCCACATTAGCTGGCCTGGCCTTGAGCTTTGTCCCCCTCCTCCTCTGGGTCTGGAATGCTGATGTGAAGTCTGGGCGCTGCAGCCAACAGAAGACCACGAGGTGGCACAGGACCAAGAACCCACACCAACGAGGGAGAGTAGGAAACGCAAACAGCCTGGACCTGAGGGCATTTCTGTGCACCATACCAGCCAATCTCTTCTTTTAGAACAGGACTTAGACTGGCAGGAGGGGGGCTTCCCAGGGCACTCAGGTTGAGGTAGGCCACACCCGCCCCCAACTAGACTCCCACCTGCATAGTCAGGTGGGCACCCGCACAGCCACATGTGAGGAACAGGCCCTCCTGCTGCCTTGGCCACAGATGATGGGGGGGCGGGGCGCCCAGGCTGAGAAGTCGCCATGCCTGCCGACCCACAAACAGTTCTGCTCTGACCGTGGTCGTGCTGACCTGACTCTGCCCTGCCAAGTGGCAAGGACAGACATTTGGGCTCAGTCTTGCTCTGACCGTGGTCACGCTGACCTGACTCTGCCCTGCCAAGTGGCAAAGACAGACATTTGGGCTCAGGTGGACGCATCCTCAAGCAGGAATCCTCCCAAACCGTGCCCTGGACAGTGGGCCCTGAAGGACGTGAGTGCTTGGAAGGCCAGTCCTTTCAGGAACGGGGTCCTGTCCGCTGGAGACTGAAGCAGCTCCACATCCGAGGGCCCCGGGCTTCTCTCTGTCCCATGAAACGGCCAAACATTCCATCCCTGCCAGTCCTTCCTCTCCTCCCCTGGACCCTGACACCCTCTCTCCACAGCCAGACCTGATCTGACCCCCTCTGGTGCCGACACTACCATCATGGAGCAAAGCCTCCAGAATGATCTGCAGAAACCTACAGGCTCGTGGCTACCCGGATTTTTGGCCGTGGGGCCTGCATGCAAACGAAAAGTCAGCACAGACTCCAAAGCATAAACGTCACCAGGAGGTGTCCCACCTGACGTGGCAATGTGAGGAATGGGCTCCCTCTACCCCCTGCGGGGCCCCTGGGGTTTTGAAATTCTCGGTATCAGGGGGAAGACCGCCAGACTGAGAATTGGGGACATTACAAACTCATTTTGAGCGTCATTTTCCTCACCTTTAAATGAAATGACAAGTTACCCCCAAGACCCCTCAGAGTACTCTGGTGCTAACACATTACGGGGTGAGAGTCTGAATTTAGGGGACAGGTGGGGGGTCGAGACTTCCCAGGAGAGAAATGATGCACTCCTGAGATACTCCCGGGGCTCGAGCGAGCAGGCCAGGCCCAGCTGGAGGGACCCGCTTCCCGATGGCAGCAGGGTCTCTGCGCTCACCCCCGCAGCACGGTGTCCGCGCCGATGGTCTGGTCCTCCAGTGTGCGGAAGGCTGGCAGCTGCACCGCGAACACGGTGCCACTCTCGGTGCCCAGGTAGAGGAGCTCGCGGGAGGAATGAGGCAGGACCACCGTGATCTGTGTGGCACTGGGGGCAGCCCTGCGGATGAGAACGGCCGCCTGTGAGCTGGCCGCTACTCGGGCGGGGGAGACCCTGGGGTTAGGGTCCCCGACTCCCGCTGCCCCTCGGAAGTCCCGGGAAAGGCTGCGGCTAGGGAAAGCAGGCCCCTGAGGTCCTTTCATGGGGTCCGATGGGGTCTTGGGCCAGGGCAAGCATTCTGAGTATCTTCCGCCAAGACAGAAGACATGGTGGAGAGCTTGGGCCAGGAGGCACCCAGAACTCCCCAGAGCCTCCTGTGCAGACAGTGTGGGGCTGGAGGACCCCCGCCTTCCGGAACACCTGCAGCAGGACATGTGTGGGCTCGAACAAGGGCCAGGACCACCGAGGGCTCCGAGGGACCTCCAAAGGGTGATTCCACCCTGGAGTTGGGTGTTCGAGTCAGGTTGGCCAGGAGAGGATGGGTACCACGTCCTTACCCCGGGGGGCCCCGCAGCGTGAAGCTCTCGTCTTCCTGTAGCTCTGACACCCCGCCTCTGACTTTCAGGCTCCACAGGTGCAGGCTGTTGTCATCCAGCAGGGTGACCAGCTGGCACTAGGGAGGGAAGGGGACAGGGGCTGGGAGTGTGTGGTCTTGCTGACCAGGGAGGGCTGGCATTTACCGGGGCCTTTCACGCTGGGGTGGCCCACCCCGTACCAGTTGATTCAGAGCCCCAGAACCAAAAGACCCCGGGGCTACCCTTAGGGTGGTCTGTGACCCGGCAGCTGGGGGAAAGGGAGGTGGTCACAGGCCTTCCCATCATAACTGAACCCAGGGCTGGCAAATGCCTGCCTCTCCCCACCGCTTCGGGGTGATGTGAGGGTCAGAGGGTGAGGAGGGCCCCTCACCTGGCCAGGGAGGAAGTGGATCTGCACCACAGCGTTGTTCTCCCGGTGCAAACCCATGAACTCCACCCCTGGGGCACCATAGCTATGAGGAACAGGCTCAGGAAAAGTTCCAGAAGGCAGGACACCACCCCCTCCTGCCCAAGGGCCAGGACTTCTGGGCACACGTGGCAAGGAATGTAAACACCTCAGCAGCACAGAAGGGCTCACCCTGCTCCCAAACGGCAGTGACCAGGGCCTTGGGTTGGGAGGAGATGGCAGTGGCACGGGCCTGAGGGCCCTGGGCCAGTGGTGACGTGACCGGAGGTGGAACTCCAACCTGCCGGCCCTCCCTGGTTGGCGAGAGCACCCACTCCTGGTTCCTCCCAGCTGCAACCAGGGAGCGCTTTTCCAGCCAGGCAGGCGGGGGCGACACCCTAGGAGGGTGAAGACTTATCCTGGTAACTGTTGGGCTGCTTCCTACACTGCATCCCCCCCCACCCCCCCGCCCACCTGGGCTGCACAGACCCATCAGCTACTGCAAGGTGGCACCTGAGAAAAGACAGGACACCCCCACGGGCCCACCCCCTGCAGCTGTGGCGCTGGGGATTGGTAACCAGGACACCGAGAAGGCCTGGCAATGATTAACCAGCTGAGGGAGTGCTAACCGCCACCTCCAACCTAGGCCAGCCCGCTGGAGGCATCCTCACCTCCCCTTCCTGCTGCAGAAGAGGAAGGGGAGGGAGCCTCAGCCTCAGCTCCCCATGGGTGGCCCTCCACCTCCCAGTACTCCCAGGTCCCACGTGGCTCACTCTAGGGTCTCAGGTGGGATTTGGGGCAGAGGGCGGGCTCCCAGACTTGTAGTCCAGACCAGAGGACCCACGCAGTGATCCTCCATCTTCCCGGAACTCAAGAGCTTGCTTCTGACATAGCCCAGAAGCCCCCGTAGCCCAGAGCCAATGCTGTGGATGTAAGATGGCGCTTTCAGACCATGTCCTGCCAAACAGGAGCCCGTTCTACTCTCTGTGTGTACACGTCCAGTGTACAGGGTTGGGGAGAATCTAGAAGGCTTAGTGCTGCTCCTCTAAGGACACCCTGGTTTGGACAGCACCCTGGGGCCAGTCTACTAAGTGGGAGAAAGGAAACCCAAACAAAAAAACCTGCCTCCACCTACTGCATTCAGGGCTGACTCCCGAGAGGACTCGTGGGACACCCCAGGACCAGGAGGGACCATCTACAGCTGGCTTTCGTGTGAATCCCACCGATGCCAGGGCCCCTGCCCGGGCGGGAGCTGGCAGAACAGAAAGGATACAGCTTGACGGCTCCGGAGCGGGTGCCAATGGCCAGGATGCGCAGAGACAGGCTGTAGCCGAGGGCGCTGGGCTGGTGCGGGAAGCCATGCTCCACCGTCTGCAATGAGAACCACGTGGGTGTGGAGCCTGCAGACATGTCCCCCCCGCCCCGCCACGGCTGTGGGACCAGGGCCGGACAGAGGAGCTGCAGCACGGAGCGACCTCCAGCAGGAAGGAGAAATTCAGTCACGTTCAGGTTCCTCCCCAGATATCCGAGTGTGGAGTCAGTCCCAGACCCACTTGTGACCTAGTAGTAGGCATGGGGGCCATCCCTGGGAGCGCATTCTCCTGATATCACACTAGCCACTTGACGCTCTCCAGGAAGTCTGATTTGGTTCCTCCACACCCACAGTGTGGGTGACTGATCCAGCCTTGCTGTGGGGGACAGGGACAAGGGAAGCTTTGGAAGGGCTGGCACAGTGGAGGACCCGATGGCTCGGGAAGCCTGGTTGTACCACAGCTCCGGGCCAGTGCCCGAGGCTAGACAGAACCCCCAGCCATCAGTCGGGGCTCTGGGCCGTCCGAGGCTCCGCCAGGGCCCAACACCTGCCCTCTCGCGAGTCCCTGTTGTGAGGTCTCCCCCACTATCTTTCCAGGAAAGAGGCCTCTGGAGTTCTGTTGCAGACACATGCTTTTGCTCATTTCTTAGTACAGAAGGAACACACATTACCGAACGCCTGGGACACGGGAAGGAGTTTGAAAGGGCAAACGAAAGTCACCCGTACTCCTGCATCCAGAAGTGGCACGTGCTAACGTGTTGTGTGTCTGTGAGCCTTTCTCGTGCTGTGACTGCACACGTGTGTGTCTCTACTTAATACAAAGACCTTGCTGGGGTCATGCCGCACGGACACGTATGTACATGCCTAGCTTTGTCGCTGACTTGCTCACCCGTACGTTGCCGGCCCGAACCGTCAAAGGCACTAAAGCGACTTCTAAACGGCTGAGGACTATTTCCTACGAAAAAGCGCCCTCACTCACAAAGCTTCTGCTGTCGAACCCTGTCTTTGTTTCTGTGCCACCAACTGGTGGCACTGACCTTCTGTGAGTCCTACCCTTGCTTACGACCAGGAGGGTTTCCACAGGCAGAGGTCCCAGGCCTGTGACTCCGGGTTTAAAAGGCGTGGATGTAAACGCTCCAGGTCTGGGTTGATACACTATCTTTAGGAAGGTTTTTGGTGGTTTCTCAACTGGCCCTCCCCGCCCTCCACTTCCCACCGCAGGGGGTGCCAAACCCGTAGAGCTAGATCAGAGCCGGGCAAAGGATGCCAGTCAGCTGCTTTAGTTTTGTTTGTTGTTGTTGTTGTTACTTTAAAGCAGTGGAGCCTCTGCCCTGCAGAGAAGGAAGGGCTGTACCAGTCCGGCGGCTCTCCTCAGGCCCCGGGTCCTGCTCTTGGCTGTCCCATCAGGCCTCAGAGGAGCAGAGAGAGAAGTCCTGGCGACAGCGGGCACGACAGTTTAATAAACTCGTGCTGCCCGCTGGCTTGTTCAGTCCAGCCCGGTGGGTCCCAGAAGGAGGCCCTGAGCTGGGGTTGGCCAGGAGCAAAAGCTCCACAGTCTCTATTCTGGGGACACATGGGTGGAAGGGTCCCCCAGGTCTGGCTCTTTGCCAGAACCAGTCTGCCCTACGAGTGGCTATACCTGCAAGGGACAGCCTGGAGAGAAGTGACCCGCCGAGCGCCCCCCAGCCAGCCCAGGTCCCGGCTCAGCTATGTAAAAAATGCAGCGCCTGGAAAAGCCTTGGGGAGATAGCAGCGTGTCTGGAATGTAAACATTTCCCAGGAAAAGGGGGGCAGGGCACACAAGCTCCCCCAGAGCCCCCAGCCTCGGGCTGCTGGGGCCTCAGGAAGCCAGCAGCCAGGGCTTGAGAAAAGGTTCCTGGGACGGTAGCATTTTTCAATCATCCCAATCAGCAGGAGCACGCGGCCAAGCCTCTGGAATTTGGAGGAGGGGGGTGGGGGGGAACGGCCTGCAGGAGGAGACCCACGCAGCCCAGTGGGACAGCTCTGAGCCACACAGAGAGACGGAGCACTTGCAACGTGGCCGGTGCCACCAAGGAATGGAAGTTTTCATTTTACTTAATTAAAAATTTTGTTCTTAATGTTTTCATGTATTTTTGAGAGACAGTAGGGGAGGGGCGAAGAGAGAGGGAGACACACAATGTTAAGTCAGGCTCCAGGCTCTGAGCTGTCAGCACAGAGCCTGACGTGTGCCTCGAACCCACGGACATTGAGATCATGACCTGAGCCGAAGTCAGACACTTAACTGACTGAGCCCCCCGGGCGCCCCTCAATTAATGTAAATTTAAGAATGGGCACACAGTTCAGTCACTGGAAAACTTTCCAGGTGTGTTTCTGGGTTCCAAAGGAACAGGGGCTGAAGTCAGGCAGACCAGGCTGTGAACCTCCCTTTTCGCCTGCACATCTCCCAAACTGTAAGTACAGAGCACGGAGCTCTGAAGAAAATTTTGTGTCTGACTTAAAATGTGCTGTAAGTGTAAAATATACTTGGCATTTCAAAGATTTTGTGTTAAAAAAAAATTACAACTAGAAAAACCCTCATTAATTTCTATTGACTATGTGTTGCATCAATATTTTGGATGTACTGGGTTAAACAAAATATATTATTGGGGAGACTGGGTGGCTCAGTTGGTTAAGCGTCCGACTTTGGCTCAGATCATGATCACACGGTTCATGAGTTCAAGCCCTGCGTCAGGCTCTGTGCTGACAGCTCAGAGCCTGGAGCCTGCTTCAGATTCTGTGTCTCTCTCTCAGCCCCTCCCCTATTCTCTCTCTCTCAAAAATAAACATTTTAAAAACATTTAAAAAATTAAAAAACCAAAATATATTATCAAAGTTAATCTCACTTGCCTAAAAAACGTGACGCAGCTGCTAGGACATTTTAAATTACATCTGTGGCTCATGTTTTACTCCCATTGGGCCAAGGTGCTACCCTGGATGATTCTGCCTCAGGATGTGGGGAAGAAGGTCAAGCCGAAGAGAAAAGAGCATGCAGCTTGCTTTCTCTGCCAGGCTCTCCGGCCACGCGGTATCCTACCAACCCACCAGCAGGAAGTTCTCCCAGCATCCCACCGAGCTCCTCCTGCTGCAGGTGGGCCTCTTTTCCTTAATCTGGAGGGAGACCAAGGTTGGGCCCATCCTTCAGCCTCTCGTACTGACTCCTCGTTTCCTTCAGGGTCCTGGGGACCCCGTAACACCGCTGCCTCTCATCTCCACCTTCTTTGCCATAGGCTGGTTGAGAAAGAACAGGGACTGGGCGCCTGGGTGGTTCAGTCGGTTAAGCATCTTTTTTTAAGGCTTATTTATTTTTGAGACAGAAAGAGAGAGAGAAAACACATGCATGAACACAAGCAGATGGGGGCAGAGAGAGAGGGAGAGAATCCCAAGCAGGCTCCACAGTGTCAATGTACAGGCCAATGCGGGGCTTGAACTCACAAACTGTGAGATCATGACCTGAAACGAAATCAAGTGTCAGACGTTCAACCGACGGAGCCACCCAGGCGCCCAAGCACCCAGCTCTCGATTTCAGCTCGGGTCATGATCTCATGGTTCATAGGACCCCACCCCATGTCGGGCTCTGTGCTAACAGCACGGAGTCTGCTTGGGATCCTCTCTCCCTCTCTCTCTCTCTCTCTCTCCGCTTTTCCCGCTCTTTCTCACTCTTCTCTTTCAAAAAGATAAACTTAGAAAAAAAGAAAAGAAAGAAAGGCAATATCGTGGATGGAATTAAGAGTGTATTACGCCAAGCAAAACAAGTCAGAGAAAGACAAATGCCTATGACTTCACTCATCTGTGGAATTTAAGATACAAAAGAGATGAACATAAAGGGAAACAAAAATAATATAAAAACAGGGGAGGGGGACAAGCCGTAAGAGACTCTTAAATACAGAGAACAAATTGAGGGTTGCTGTCAGGGTGTTAGGTGTGGGGATGGGCTAAACGGGCGAAGGGCACTGCTGGGATGAGCACTGAGCGTTATATGTAAGTGACAAATCACTGAATTCTACTCCTGAAATCATTATCGCACTGTATGTTAACCAGCTTGGATGTAAGTTAAAATACTAATAAACACACACACACACACACACACACACGTACCAAAAAACGAACAAATACACAAATGAACGGGGACTGAGTCAGGCTTTGAATCCCGTTCTTTTTTCATTTTTATTAAGTTTTTAATTTTAATTCCAATATCATTAACATACAGTGCTATATTAGTTTCAGGTGTCTGTGAATCACATTTTATTTATTTTTATTTTTTATAGTTTATTGTCAAGTTGGTTTCCAGTGAACACCCAGTACTCTTCCCCACAAGTGCCTCCTCCATGACCGTCACCCCCCTTCCCTGTTCCCTGAATCCCCTTCCGCCACTTAAAATGCCTTGGGACTTGGGTGAGCTCTTTGCCTCTCTGAGCCTCATTTCACATCTGAGAAATGAGAGGGGACCAACGACAGCACCGAGCAGGACCGCCCGCAGCTTGAACATGACCTTCAAGAAGACGCGGCTGGAAGGCTCAGCTCGCCCCCAGAGCGCACCGGCCTGGCCCCGGATGGCCGGCACAGTTCTCCTTCAGCCCCCCGTGTTCCGCAGGATATCTTCTCCAAGGGGCCACGGCCGCCTCAAGAACAAAGTTAGGGGAGGGAACACCATGGTGCCCGTACCTGGGCAGGCGCCAGGAGACCAGGTTGGGGGAGTGAGGGGCAGGAGAAGCAAACATGCAAATAAGGCCCACAAATCCCCAGAGGAGGCTGCAAACCTGAATGTGGGCAGAGGGAGGAGGTGCGGCCCCAGGCCAGATCCACGAGGCCTGGGGGTCTTTTTGGGAAAGGGGAAAGAAGGGATTTGGATCTGGGGAGAGGACAGAGGTCAGCTCGGGAGGAGCCAGAAACCCAGAGCAGCCTGGCCTCCCCATTCCTTGGTTGTCCCATCCCCCAACTTCTAACAGCCTTTAAAGACATAGCCCCCCACCGGAGTACAGGGTCCTCACCGGGTACAGGAAATGGACTCAGCCCCAGGGGTGCCGTGCTGTGGGACTTCCAAGGCGCGTAGCAGCCCCGAATCATCCCCCCACCCAGGACAAGAGGTGGGATGGGGACTCAGCCTAGGACAGCAGAGACTTCTGGCTCAAATTCAAGCTAGGAGGTTGCCCAAAGCCTGACCGCCACTGGTGCCAGCCTCCCCTACCTCCTGAGCTCAGCATCCAGCCTACCTGGCCCTGCCCCCACCCTGCTACCTGGCTCAGGTGACCTCTGCCAAGGGAGGAGAGAACAATGAACTCTTTTGACAGCAGCTGGGAAAGGAGAGATTTGTAGGAGCCGCCAAACTGCAACACTAGCCTGGTGCTTTCGGGAAAGAAAGCCCCGTCTGTCTCCTGCTGGCTCCGGGACCCCATTTCAGGTTCTCGGAAGGGAGAGAGCAAAGGCAGTTGGTCAGAGACAGTGGGGCCCCTTCATCTTGTCCTCAGCGAGGGAGGATGCCGGCCAAGATCCAGGGCCGAGGATCTTGTTGGGGGGCTGGAAGGAGGGCTGTCTAGGGCTGGAGGGGTCACGCCCAGCCGCCGGGCTGGGTGGCACTGCCCTGGACTGGGTGCGGTCAGCTCAGATTCCTGGCGGTGGCAGCAACCTGGCCCTCCCTGTGTGGCTGTCACCTGACACCAGGGGCCCAGCCACAAAAAAGCCAAGACAAAACAACCTGGTCCTGGACAGGGGCAGCCAGTCAGGAACATACTGTTTGTTCAGGGCCTGGGGGTGGGCGGTGGGGGCGGGCTGGGCAGGAAGGGCCCAGAGCCGTTATCAACAGCTGGTTTCACCAGGGGAGGGAGAGGCCTCAAGGGAGTTCCAAGGCAGGAGTTTTACTACGGCATGAGTTTCTGTCCCCTTGGCATCACTTCCTCCAGCTGACACGTCCAGCGGGCTCCACAGTCCCCTCACCTGGTCCTCCAGGCTCAGAAGACTACTTCGTGGGGAAAGAAACTGAGGCTTGGGAGGTGAGGCCACCACCCTCGGGCCAGCTGGTAGGTAGATGGAACCGGGGATCTTGTTCCCAGCCAGCGCTACCACTCGCCATATACTCAGGGTGCGCAAGCCCTAGAGGCCTCAGTTTTCTCGCCTGCAGAATGGGAACGCCACCAGCTGCGAGGCACCCATCATGAGGTGACAAGGGGAGGCACCAACTGTGTACCAGGTACCGTTCAAAGCCATTTAACTTGCATAGCGAGCCAACCTGGATGTAGAGACTATTACAACTCTTTATAGGTGAGGAAACAGGAGCCGAGAGGTTAAGTAACGTGTCTGTAGTGACTCAGCGAGAAAGCGGCACGGCTGGCACCTAGGCTCGGGCCGTCTGGCTCCAGCGGCCCTGCCTCTAACCACTGAACCCCCCGGCCCCTCGGCTGTCTGGCTGAGGGTTCAGAGACTCTGTCTACAGGCACAGCTCTCTCCCAGGTACCGCCGGTCTGGTCTGGACGCTCCTTGCTTCACCAGCTGTACACCCGCTTCGGAGGGCCCCCGCCTCCACGTGAATGACACCTGCACCGGACAGGCCACCCGAGCGAGGCTCAGAACTCCAGACCCGTGTATCCATCCCACTGTCTGTGAAGACCCAAGGCTTCCGAGGCTCCCCGAACTCAGTCTTAGGCCAGAGAAGGCCCACAGAGCTGTGCTGAATCTCTAGCCACCAGCCACGCACGGCATTGCAACCTAGACCTTAACCCATTTAATCTCCCCACCAACTCTCCGGGGTAGCGTCTGTCATCTCCCCTGGAGAGATGAGTGGCTTGCCCAAGGTCAGCCAGCTGGTGAACCTCGGCACTCGGTTCTGGGGCTGGCACCACTAACCCCGGGTCAAGCCGCCTCTCGGTAAATGGAGATCACCGTTGTTATTCTGTCCAAATTAAACATGTCCCTTTCCCTGAACCTGCTCCTCGCTGTCTCGGGCTCCCCACCCCAGCGCTCAGCACCATTAACTGGCCGGGATGGCACCCCCACAGTCACACTGGGCACCCGCCGCCCTTCCTTGCCCCGCTACTCCTACACCCCCATCGAGCACCAGGCCTCATGCCCTAAATAGTTCTCTAATCCAGCGGTCCTCAGCTTGGGGCCACTGGGCAGTGTCTGGAGACATTTCTGGTTGTACCTCCTGGGGAAGCAGGGCCAGGCATGCTGCTAACCTGTTCTCACCACACAGACAGCCCCAAATGTCAACAGCGAGAAGGTTGGGAAGCCCTGTTCTAGCCCAGCCCTGGGCCCCTCCCCCTGCACGGCCCAGGCCTCATCCAATCACTGTAATGCTCTTCTTTGAGACAAAAAAAAAAAGGTTACTGTAAATGGGATGCACACTCTCCTGCTCAAAACCCACCCCAGCTATGTACGGTGTGTCAGGCCCCAGATCCCAGGTTCCCGGCTCCCTCAAGCTGACCTCAGGGAAGCCTGGGGCGGGGGAGGGGCTGGCATGGGCGGGACTACCCAGGCTCCCACATATTCCAGGATTTGGCCTCATCCCCCATTCCCAGCCCTTTAGGCTCCCCCACTCATTCGGGGTCTAGATGAGACTAAACCAGGCCCCCACCCAGCCCCTTCCTCCTTTCTAGTCCCAGGAAGTGGAATTTCAGACCATCAGCCCCCTTCCTCTTTCCAGACTATAAAAGTCCTGGAGGGCAAAGATGCTATCTGAGACCCCACAGCCCCAGCCCTGGGCTGTGGAGGCAGTAGGTGCTCAAAGCAGGCTTCTAGCAAGGGAATGGAAAAGAGGAAGGAATTCCAGGAGCCTCCCCTCCCCCTCCCCCCAGCCAGGCCTAGGGGACAGGGCAGCCAAGTGTGGAGGCCACCAGTGTGGGGCATGGTGGGGGGGAGGGGAGGTGACTCCTCCTCCCCAGCCCCACCCCGACACACAGCTGGAACTTGGGGCAGGGGTTCCTCCCTCTGCTGAGCCTGTCTGTCCGGTTTCCACTAGAACTGGCCACCTTTCTGGGGTGTGAGATCTCTTGGTGTCATCGGGGACAACTGAGGCACGCGTAGGTCACCCAAGCCCCTTGGTGGGTGCTGAGGTTCTGAGACCCCCCCACTCCTGGGTTACTGGCTTCGAACCAAGAGTGGCAGACCCCCAAGGACCCCGAGATCCCACGTTCCCAACACCTGCCTGCACCCTGTTTCCCGAGGCCCAAAAATCCTGCCCACAAGCTTCTTTCTGCCAGTGGGAGGAGGTGCTCGTTTAGAGAAGCCCTCATCCCACAGGGGAGTGGCCTCAGAGCAAAGCTAAATCGTGACACCTGCCACAGAAAATCAGAGGAAAATGGCAGGGCACGTGGGGACTGTCACCCACCTCAAGCCCCTGGGATCGCTCTGTCCCTAGGAGGCAGCGCCTGAAGACAGACAGCAGCTAATGTTCTGGACCACAAATTATTTAACTCCGTATAATCCTCGCAATATGCCTATGATGGGGGTGACAGGTGCAGGGTCAACCAAGTGCTAAGTGGCCAAGTTATTTGAAGCCCCATGCACCAGCATGTCCTGGAGGGGTCCCCGCACCCCTGATGCACAGAGCATCAGGGCGCCCCGCTGCCCGCAGTCCACCTGCTGGGGCGGAGGGAAGCTCAGGCATGCAGGTCGCGGGCCCAGATCAAAGCAGACCCAAGAGAGGCTAATTACCCCGAAACAGGGGCAGATTGCTAGGTGGCTGCAGAGCTAATAAACCACGTCGTGCTCCTGTTTACAGGGCAGCTCCGGCCTTCCAGGGCACCAGCCACCCTGGGAAGGCTCTGGGAGCTTCTGGGACCTCAGGAGCAGGTCCAGGGTTGCGCAGTCAAATGCCAGCTGCGGCACATTCTCGCAGGTGCCTCTCCCCTGCTCACCCAGGCCCAGAGCTGCCACAAGGAACTGTTGCATTCTGCCTACAGGGACAGGTGCATTTTCCTCTGGGGGCACAGACCATGGCCTGTGGTCACTGCCCAAGGGACCTGGCATCACGGGAACGTGGGTACACCTTGCAGCGTTCAGCTTCATCTTTCCTGTCCCTAAGCCTCCTCAACAGCACTGTGAGATAGGTCGTCTTATGCTCGTTTTACAGGTGGGGAAAGTGAGGCTGGAAGCCGCCGAGAGGTTTGCAGAGGTCACATAGCCAAGGGGACTCGGGATAGGGAATCCTGAAGCCCGGGCATCCCACTGCCCCTTTCCCAGGAAAACCTGCCAACTAGACCCCATTTCCAGAGCCGGATTCCTAAGAGGCACTGCAGGCAGCACCAAGTTAAGTACCTTAATCCAGGCAAAGGCAACCTGAGCGGCCCGGCCCGCGGAGGGTGGACGACACGGTGCCTGCCACACACATCTGACCCGCTTCCCCTTACCTTGTTAAACTGGAAAAGGTCCCGCTTGAGCCTCTCCCTTGCAGGGTCATGTCCTGGCCTCAGGAACCGTCTCATGGTGCCTGGTATGCAGCCTCCTAAAGAGAGAGGAGGGGCCGCTGATCATCATCGAGGCAGATGCGCAGCCCTGGCCCCAGCGCCCCTCTGGCTCCCAGATGCCAGCGTGGCCAGGCCCGGCCGCTGTCCCCTCTGCGCGCCCCCGCTCCATCTGCCGAGTACAGCCGAAGGGCCTCAGGGACCTCTGTACCTGGAGGTCCGGGGTCGGGCTGCCGAAGCTCTAATGCTTGAGGGCGCCTGTGGCCTTATAAAGCCAGCAGGAGAGGCTGGGGGAGGAGGCCATTTCGCCAGGCTTTATAGGAGCGGAGGCCCTGAGGTTAATTAGCTTAATTGTTAACCTGTTTTCTGAAAAACCATAAAAGCCCAGCTCAACAGAAAGGGAAACTTCCCAAGGCTCCTCACGAGAGCCAGTAGGGAGGCAGAAACACAAAGGCTGTCCACCTGGGCTCCCAGACCAGAGCCCAAACAGGCACAGGGCAGAGGCCTGGCAGCGATCCCTGGGGGCCACCCCCACCCTGGACAGGCCTTTCCCGCCGACTGCAGGGACACCTCTCCCACCTCGACCGGCAGGAACCTGAGCGGGCGACACGCGGGGCATGCAGTCTGGAGCCGCAGCTCTCATCCTGGGCTTCCTGGCTGACCTCCCCACTCCCATCTCTGGCCATGCAGGTCCCAGCTCCCCTGGGCTCGTCTGGGGTGTGCCCGTGACTCCCTTTTCCCATGGGCCTAAGCGGAGCCTTGCCAGAAGAAATCTGCTCCCAATAAAGAAACCAGCTCAAGGCCCCAAACCCATCCGCCCAAACCATCTGAATGGAACACGCATTCCCAGTCCGGGGGGAACTATTTCTGGATCATCCTTGGGGGGAGGGAGAAGGATCATCTTCTCTTCAGTTTCCGGCTTCCAGCAGCACGGCCTCCCACTGACCACAGGACACCAAGGCCCGTCCTCAGGAACCCAGGGCTCAGGCCTGCCCGACTAAGCAGACCCGGCCCCGGAGGAGGGACAGATAAAAACCAGCCAGTGTAGCATGTGGAGTGCCCTGCCAGGGGGCACCAGGCCAGGGTGTGGGTTGGGGGAGCAGCTGGCCCAGACTGGGGGACGCCCTTCAGGGAAAGAAGGTATCTGACTCTTGAAGGATGCCTTTTTAGTTTCTGGCTTCTCAGGAGGTGACAAAAATTAACCATCAGGCCAGGACTTTGCACATGGAAGGACCCTGTGTGGTCCAAGACTGGGGGCTCCCTCCCAGGCATGTGCTTGGCAGAGGGGGGCAGTGGCAGTGGTCTTCTGGCAGAGCAACCAAGGGCTGGCTATGCTGGAAGGGGTCACCCCACTGGGCAGAGACACACATCCTGGGGCAATCCAACCACCACCCCGGCTGGGAACAGGTAAAGACTAGCCCTCGGAGGCCCATCACTTCCTGGGGGCACCGAAAAGACCGTCACTTGCAGGAGGGGGTCCGGTGGATGTGAGAGATTTGGGCCTTTTCACATTTTGGGGAGGCCAGGGCAGAATGGGGAGTCCCATTTCCCTACCGCAGGTAGCCAGGAAACTGCCAGGTGCCCACAGGACCCGACGCCCTGCTGCAGGTCAGGGAAGAAACACAGGTAAGTAAGTCCCTGAGGCTCTGGGGCCTGGGCCTGAAAGCCCTGCTGGGCGTGCAGCAGTGACATGGGCCTCCCGGACAAACAGCTGCGCCTCGGCCTCGCATTCCAGCTGCGGGGGAGGGCGGCACAAGCTCATAAATCGGCAGCAGCTCCCCTCCCGGCTCCTGGGGGCGTCCACTCTCCCTGCCTGGGCCTAGATCACTGGGTCAGAAGCCAGAGGAAGCTGGGAGCAGTGCCCTGGAGAAGAGGGGCCTCCAGGGCAGGCCCTGCTCTAGGGAGGGGCTGCTCTGGGCTCTGGCCTGAAGGATCCATGCCGGCCGTGGGGTCAGGACCAGAGGGCACAGGGCCATCGGTGCCAAGGGCCCACGCAGGCCAGGGGGACGAGGTGCAGGGAGGAGGGGGGCAGACAGGATATGGAGACCGGCGGAGATGGTAGGCGCTCCATCCACCCAAACGCCTTGCAGAACATCTGCTGCATACCAGGCACTATACCAGACTCCTACGTGTTATTTTTATTACTTTTTAAACATTTCAGTCAAGTAATCCCTGCTCAGTGTAAAAAAAAAAAAAAAAAAAAACCCTAAAAAACCCAACACAACACGACAACAACCAGAGGAGAAAATCCTCCCTAAATCCCACTACTCGTAGGCCCAGTGGCGAGTCGGTACACGTCCTGACCCTTCTTTTCCTTCCCACTTCTGTACAAGGTGCACCTAAACTCCGTCCCGGATGTTTGTTCGCCCTCCACAAGCCTCCCTGGAAGTTGAGTGGAATGTCTCCCCTTGGCAGACAAGGACATGAAGACCACAGAGGGCGGGTAGCTTCAAGTTCAAGGTCGCTAGGGAGAAAAACCAGCAGAACTTGGATTTGCCCTCAGGTCTGGCGGGCTCCAAATCTAAGGACTCGGGGAGGCAGGGAAGGATGGATACGACAGGACAGAGGTGCCTAAATACATGCGATTCAAAGGCACGGACACACGCAAACACACACCCCTCCCCCCACGTGCCTTCAGCTTGGGGCCAACGAAGCAGTTTGGGGCTTGGGGCCCGGTTGCTGCTTGTGAGGTGCCAGCAAGGGGCCACCTACTCTCAGGGGGCTGGGACCTCAGGGGCGCGGGGTGACGGAGCCGGGACCAAGACCGGCAGCTGCGGCATCTGTTCTGTTCCTCACTCCAGCCAACTCCTCAGTGTAGCTCCCAACACGGAAATAACTGCCCAGGTCAAGGCATAAAAAGTGCACCCACCCCTTCTTGAAAGGGAACAGGTCTGGGATGGGCTAGATTTACCTCCAGGCAAACCCGCAGCTCCACTCACCCCTGATAAGCGGGTTCTCCAGAGAGAAGCTTCAGGAACCCAGGCCTGGAGCTTCACGGTATGGAACAGACCTTACCTACTCAGCCCACTCCTGGGGCTGGGAAATGGGGGGAAGGAGCCAGGGCTTGGTATCAGCAGCCAGGGCTCAACCACCACACTTCAGCCCCTCCACGCTGGGAGGCCCCCCAGGGTAGCTCCTCCAGGCCCGGCAAGCTCATCTGCAAGGGGGGATGCACCTGTCGGCTGGCAGGGAGCAGGCGTTGCCCTCAGGCTGGGGACACAGTGGTGACAAAGACAAACGTGATCCTTTATTTCACCAAGTTGACATCTTTTGCAGGGGAGAGTGTGATGACTCACAAGTTCACAAATCAGTCAGAGGGACGGTTTCCAAGAGAGAGAGAGAGAGAGAGAGAGAGAGAGAGAGAGAGAGCGAGCGAGCGAGCGAGAGAGAGAGAGAGAGCGCGAGAGCGAGCGAGAGAGCGAGCAAGAGCGAGCGAGCGAGCAGGGCAGCAAGGAAGCAAAGGAAGGGGCCGAGACAGAGTGACCCGGGTGTGGTGGCTGTAGGACTCCGTGAACGTTCTGGCGTCTGGGTCCATGGGTTTGCTGATCCTTCTGCCATGGGATGCTTGTCCTCCAGATCACCCACCTGCTCCCTCCCTCCCTGCCCTCCACTTAAATGTCCCTTTTTGGACATTCTCTCTCCTACTTCCCAGCTTTGCTTTGCTCCTTAGCACTGGTCACAGTGGACCGGTGTCCCCACTAAGCCTGTTTGTTACCCAGCAGCTCTCCCCAAGGATGAGCCTTCTCATTCTCAGCAGGACCCCGGCCCTCTTTTTCACTGCGGCAGCCCTGCTAAATGAATGAACAAAGGTGGAAACATCTCCACCCACACCTAAATGGTAGGAAGTGGTCAGCCGTGGTGAGGTTCGGGGGCAGGGCGCGTCAGGGGAACGGAACAAGCTCACATCTTCCAGGGGGACGAAGACAGCACAGGGGGCTGAGCGCAGGCAACAGGAGAGGTGGGGTAGGTCAGGAAGGGGGGGGGCTGGAGGGCCACTGAGGAAAGTCTCAGTCCTAGGTCACTGGGAGCACTGACAGTTCTGGGCAGGGCCTGCCTTGGGCTGCCCTCCCCTCCCCCACACGACACACCCCCACCCCCGCAGGTGTGGCCCTGTATTGGCCGACCCATCTGCTCAGCCCCCACCCCAGGCTCCATCCACTATGGTCTCCATGTCTGCTGTTTAAGAACCTCCTTGCCCAACCTCACGCAACACATCAAAAATCATCTAAAAAGCGTTTTCTTTCTGAACCCAGCTTGACCATTCTCCCCCTCCTCCCTGAGGGGCTTGACCACACGTTATGCTAAAATGGTCCCTAAAACCACCATGGACAAGGGCCCCCATCCGGCTCCTGGAATGTTGTCCCCAGCCTTGTGCTGGTCATGAAGTTACCAGGGAAAATCAGAAGCAACCCAAGGGGCCAACAACAGGGGCCGGCGCCACGAGGGAAGGCACACGGTCCGTAAGAGGGCAGAAGACGGCAGACGCGGAACTATGTGCACAAGGTACCTGAGAGCCAGGCAGACTCCGTTAAAAATATGTAAGTAGAGGACACGCTGGCAGGGTTACGGGATTAGTGGAGATCCTTTTTCTTCTTTCGGTTTATCTACCTCCCAGGCAGGGCAGATAAGAGGATCACGCGGGAGAAGGGACGAAGGCCCAGAGAGCGAGCAGGTCTGAGGATGGCCGGCCCTAGGCTCACAGGAGGCACGCAGTGCCGTTGGCGGGATCGCTTCTATGCTCTTGGGGGCTGGGTTCCTCTTCGGCTGTGTTAACCTGAACCGGGGAGAGACCTGCCCCCTGGACACCAGATGGGTGCAGAGGCAGGGAAGAGATAGGCAGGTAGGACCAGCTGATGACCTTGGGCTTCAGGGTCCCAGGGGTGAAGGACGTTACTACTTTATAGGCCACGCCCACTGGGGGATGACAAGAAGAGGCTGAGGCAGAGTTGCCAGAGATGTGTAAGATGCTCCCAGGGTCCCCTGGGCTTCCTGCACCAGGGACGCCACAGGCCAGAGCATGACCCCAGAGGCGGGGCTTCATGAGGAGAAACACCTCCACCCCCTGAACTCCTAAAGATGCCCAACCTCAGTCTCAGTCCCTGCCTTTCGCCCTCTCTGTTCTTGACGGGACTAACCTCCAAGCAGCTCTCTGTCCCCTTAGGTATGGGCGCTCAGGGGCTGGGCCATGTGAACCTTGCTGCCTGATGGCTGACTGTGTGTGTGCTGGGGGGCGGGGCGCTGACTCTCACCCATTGGCCACACAGACCCACAACTCATCTGAGGAACGAGCCTGTGAGTTCCCTGCGGGCAGCTGACCTGGTGATTCCCTCCCCTTCTTGCTGCTCAAATCACCCAACACTGCCACGGGCCACGAAACATGCCAGAGGCCAGGACTGGGGCCCCCGCACCCCGACGCACACCCTGGAAAAGCCAGGAGAGCGGTCCCCTTGGCAAGTTCACACCCTGGCCTCCCTTTCCATCATAGGGGGCGACTCCCCCCGTTGAGATGCATATGGACCCTGCATCGCAGGAGCTCAGTAAAGAGACCAGGAGAGGCAGAGAGGAAATAACCGAATGGGGCAGGCTTGTCTTGGCACCTCTCTCTAAGCAGATGTGACTGTGCTGCAGGGAGGAGGAAAAAAGGGGGGTCCCAGCCCGGACTGCTCAGCCGACACCAGGTACCGTTTGCCCAGAGGCAGAGGCTTGGCCAAGCTAAGCTCATCTGTCCTGAAGGTGTGAGATGGGACCTGAGAAGGTCCCTCAACAGCCTTGAGGGCTCTAGACACCGAGGCCTGAGGTAAGGAAGGCCCGGGTAGCCACACTCAGCACCTGGCCGAGTTCCCCATCTCCAGGAGCACACGTAGCACGTGTTGGAGTCCCAAGCTGTCCTCTCCTCTCCCGCTTGTTTGTGCTCCCCACAGCCCCCCTGCTACTGCAGACGCTGCCCTCCCTTCCCCATGAGGGAGGGCGACATCCTGTGTGAGGCCTGCGTGTGGCTGGGTCCTTCCGTCTGCCGGGTGAGTACACCTCCTACCAAGGGGAGCGGTGGGGCAGGGCTCTCACCGACTGGGGCAGCTGTCTGTGCCAACTCAGGTGCCCAAGGCCGCTTTGCAGGCGTCCGTGTTGCCCAGGGAAGCTCAATCACAGTGCCCTGGCCAGCAGCATAGCAACCACACCTTGGCTGGAAGGGCTAGGTGGGAGGCGGGGCGACGAGACCACCCAGAGAGAGGCCAGGAGCCAGAAGGTGGTCACTGCTGGTGTTTGGGGATACCAAGGATCGAGACCCAAACTGTGGCCAGATGCCACCCGAAGCACTCTACCTACATCATCTCATGGAATTCTGTTACTTACGATATAACCCATTCAGACAGAGATCCAGCCCAAGGAGCTAGTGAGAGTCCCAGCCCCCATCTGAACTCCAACCTGACTGCACACCCCTCTGTCTGCCAAGTTCAGGCCTCTCGTCGAGGGCAAAGGGACTGGTCAGCAGTAGCCTGGATGCGACAGCCTGAGTTAGTGGCCAGAGCTTGACCTCACCCTCCCTGGCTGGGCCCAAGCAGTCACGCTCCCTAACCCCAGCCTAAGGAGCCACAGGCCAATCCCACAACCCTGGGAGGGCCTTCCTGCCACACCCAAGGCTCCTCCTACAGGGTTTCCCTCCCCATCAGCAGCTGGGGAGGGAAGTTGAAATGCATCCATTCCCTGAACACATCCCCATTCTGGAGGGCTCAGTCCCTTCCTGCATCCCAACATCAGACTTCCTCCAGGGAAGTGAACAGACTGGAGATGGCCAAGCCCGAGGAGGAGAGCCATCCAGGGAGCAGGTGGGCAGCGTGCCTGGGGTGGGGGTGGTAGGCGGCCTGGCCCATCCTCTAGGGCCCCATTCCACAGCCTCCTACTCGCCTCAAACCTTGAACAGCTGACCCAAGGAGGTTCCAAGAGAGGTCAGCTCCAGGAGAAAGGGACAATGCCTGTCCTGTCCATGGCTGTATCCCTGGTGCTTAGTGCACGCACATGGAAGACACTCTGATGTTATCTGATGAACCCAAGTTGCAACCCGCCCTCCACCCCAGGGGTCCCAATCCCCTACTTTTGTCCCTATTCTAAATAACTGGAATCAACTTTTAACACCTACTTTATTACTTAGGCTCCTTTTCTGTCACTCACGGTCCCCACCCTTTACAATGTGAGTCCTGGGATGGCAGAGATCTCTGTTTTGTGTAAGGATTACGGCTGCTGTCTAAACCACGCTGGGCACAGAGAAGCACCAGTAGATACTTATTACAGGAATGAGCCAACAGCCAGGACTGAATAGAGTTCAACAAGGCAAAGGTCTTCTCTAGTTGGGAGCTGCTGACCCCAATGAGTAGTGGGCTGGGGCCCCACAGGGTCCCTTGGGGAACTTCCCCACCCTGTTCTCAAGACTCTGGGCCAAGGCCAGGGCCATGCAGACATCATGCCTGGCACCCTGCTGGAGATACCTTTGTGGACCCTGCCTCAGACCAAGGTTCCAGGACACCCAGCAAGGAGGTTCCAGGAATCATAGTATTTGCTAGAATCAAGTAGTCCTGTGCCCAGATGTCCCTCTCATCAAACCCTGGGAACACTGAGTCAGGCGTATGACAGAAGACTCTAGTCTCTGCTGAATTCCTTAAGAGTAGAGTCAGGTACCTAGCAGCTTCCCTGTCCCCACGCCCAGAGAAGCCTCTCCTAGCTCAAGAATTCACTGTGGTTCCAGGGAAGGGGAAGGAGTAGGGTGACTCTTCAAAGTACCAGTTGCCTCTGAGAGGCAGGGCGGGGAGGGAAGGTCACCTCAAAGGGAGCTGAGCAGAGCCCCATGGTGCAAGGGCACAGGCAGGGGAGGGTGTCCTGGGGAACCCTGGGAGCCAAGGCTGGAGAAGCGTAGGAGAGCAAGCAGTTCTGATGCCCCCCCCCCACCCCGGGGAGACACCCCTCTCCTGCCCCATACCCTCCCTCTCCCTGAAGACTGCTCCTGGGGAGGGGAAAACGAAGTTGCCAAACAGACCTGGCATGCCTCGACCCAGGAGGAGCCCTGATTGTGATATTGCCTGAGTGAGATAAGAAGGCTTCTCCAGCCGAGGACTCAGGAGAAGGAAGTCCAGACTCACGGCAGCCAACCCAGGAGCAGGGACCATGGGCCTCTTGGGTCTCCACTCAGGTGTCTCAATAGCTGCCCCTCATGCTTCTGGAAGGACCAGGAAGGCTGAGGAACATCACAGGTTTCCTGAGACTCTTGCCTGGTATGCTCAGTGTAGAAGGGGGTGGGGGGTAGGGGGTCCACACTTTCTAGCTCCAGGCACCACTTCGTCTATCAGCAGGGGGCCGGGGGGAGGGGGAGACCCGGGGCGGGGGACAGGGCCGGAGACTTGGGGCCAGGAGCCAGGAGGACACTTTCCTAAAAGAGGTTGAAAAAAAAGTACTACGGAGGTAAAGCTCCTTAAGGACAGCAGAGCGGCGCAAGAACGTGACTGAGCCCCTCCGCTGCAGCCCAGCCCTCTGCCGAGCAAAAGCGGAGCAGAGCAGGCTGTGCACCCTCTTCCTCCCAGGGGAGGCCCCCAGCTGGGGTCTGGTATCGTGCCTCACTCCTGGCTCCCCCAGGGAGCAGGGGGGAAGTCCCAAGGGCCACAGAAACACAGGTGAGGTTAGAAGAGGCCACTGTCCTCTACCTCTGCCCCCCTAGTTCCAAGGAACGATATTCGCATTTTAAAAGTTCTGACTTCCGGAGGCTTTCAAAAATCAGGATCTCTTGGGGCGCCTGGGTGGCTAAGTGTCTGGACAGGTTAAGCGTCCGACTTCGGCTCAGGTCATGATCTCACGGTTCATGGGTTCGGGCCTTGTGTTGGGCTCTGTGCTGACAGCTCAGAGCCTGAAGCCTGCTTTGGATTATGTCTCTCTCTCTCTCTCTCTCTCTCTCTCTCTCTCTCTGCCTCTCCCTGTCTCTCAAAAACGAATGAACGTTGCAAGAAAATTTAAAGAAATAAAATATAAAAAAATCAGGACCTCTCGGCTAGCATCTGGACAAAGAAGCCGAGTTCCCTCACAACTCACCAGGCATGTCCAAAAGGCTCAGGCGTCTGCCCAAAGGCCCACAGGTGACGTGTTTTTATGCTTTATGGGGGAAGTTAAGCAGCTCACACACATCCCCATGCCTGCTATATGCCAGGCCACGCGTGTTCGTGACGTTTTTCATTCTCCTATCGACAAGGCTCGCTGGGACTTGGCATGATTAAGTGACTGAGCCAAGATTATGTAGCAAGAAATCCGCAACGCATTATTCAAAACTACACCTCCTGACCAGAAAGACGCTAAAACTTAAACACCATGTTTAAGGAAAAAGATTGTGAGGCAAGAGGGAGCTTTGCCTCTTACCTTACACTTTTCTAAAATGTTTTACCTTCCCCACAATGGGTTCCTACTACCTTTAAAAAAATTTTTTTTAACGTTTATTCATTTTTGAGACAGAGAGACAAACAGAGCGTGAGCAGGGGAGGAGCAGAGAGAGAGGGAGACACAGAATCCGAAGCAGGCTCCAAGCTCTGAGCTGTCAGCACAGAGCCGGATGTGGGGCTTGAACTCATATACCGCGAGATCATTCCCTGAGCCGAAGTTGGCTACTTAACCGACTCAGCCACCCAGGTGCCCTGGACTCCCACTGCCTTTTTAATTTTTTAAACTCATGGTTCAGCTGGAATCATGGGCCTTTTTCTTCTTTTAATGAAACTGTATTAAAAAGTTCTAAAGTGCTAAATTATGAAGTTATTAAAATTACATTATTTTGCCACCAAAAGAGACACTCCATTGACTCAAGGAAGAGTAGGGATGCAGGCTGACCTCAGACATTGGAAACACTGTCCAGTGGCCCCCACAGAGACTGGCCTCCTCTAACTTTGGAGAAGTTAGTGGTCAGAGCCCCCAGAGCTGGGTTAGAGTCTTGACTGTCAGAGGTGAGCACGGCGGGCAGATCACTTATGAAAACCAAATATGATAAAGAAGTAGGACCATCTCCCAGGACCCTTCCCATGCCTCAGCTCACACAGACACAGACTGTCTTCCTCAAAAGCCCCTCTGACCCTGGATTGAGCCTCAGCCTAGTCTAGACCACCTCTTTATTGTCCCCACCTGGGGTTTCCTGTCTCCCCGACATTCATTCCCTCCCAGCTCCCCTCCTTGTTCACAATCCCCTCTGAGGCCAGATGGGGCTTTGAGTTGTAAACTGCGCAAGATCCCAAGAGCCCCCGGGCAGACGCTCTGCATGTGGCACATGATCCCCATGGGAAGGGGCACGGAGTCTAAGTCCCGCCGCCTCACCCAAAGCTCACCTTATCTCTGGGGAGAGCCTGAGCGGGCCACACCACGGTTCTCTGGGGGTGGTCCGTTCTCACTACCAAAGCCCAGCGTGTCTACAAAGTGTCCAGCGGGGACAAACCGAGGGCACAACTTTGCACGCTTTGGCAAGACCGTATTTTTCACTCCTCACCAGGTCCCGACTTACCGCAACGCAACTCCACCCCCGTGGTCGTGGAAAACCTACTGTATCTCCGTATGTTCCCGTAAAGGTGTCCAAAGCCGCCATAGGCGGAGAAAGCCCCAGAGACCAAAGTCCCTCCCGCGGGTTTCCAGCGTCCGGGGATTAGGAGGCACAAAGGGCCGGCAGGGAGTGGGCCCAGATGGCAGGGGCAGGGACTAAGCCGCCGAGGTAACGTGCTCCGGCCGCTGCTCGCAGACAGCGGGCTACCTGAGACGCGCGTCGCCGGCCTCCTGGGCCAGGCGCCTTGCACGTGGGGCCCAAGGACCGCGGCTCCCACCCCCGCCTGCGGTGACCTCCTGCACCCACAGCCCGGCCGGGCACTTATTTCCCCGTTTCCCTAAACCAACACTACTGGGCAATTCCGAAGCTCAAATTGTGTAAACGCGGGCGGATTAGGCAGAAAAAAGTTCCCAGCCGCAATTCCTACAGGTGTCTTTCTCCCGGGATCCAGGGCTGGGCGGGCGGACCTGTACAGCTCTCCCCGCCCCACTCCGGGAAACCAGGGGTCCCGGCCCTCCCCAGCCTTCCCGTCGCGAGTGGAGGGCGCCCCGAAGGGGCGGGCCCGGCTAGGTGCTTCCGGGCCCGCGCCTCACCTGGAGCCCCAGGCCGGCCCCCGCCCGAGGCCTCGGCGTCCCACGGCACCAGCCGCCGGCTCCGCTCGCTCCGCCGCCGGCCCACGGGCTGCTGGGCGGCCGTCTCCTTCCTGCTCACCTCCGGCGCGGCGAGCAGGGGGCGGAGCCGCCGCTATTTACATAAAGGGCGAGCCGGGCGGGCTCGCGGAGCCCGGAGCCGCGGGCCCCAGCGGCCCCTCCCCCGGGCCTGGCCCCGCCCCCCGCGGCGCTGCGCCGACGGGGCGGGAGTGCGGCTCTGGCGCCCTCGGGGACGTGGGGGGGGCGGGCGGCGGCCGCTCTCCGGCCAATCTACGTCCAGGGGAATGGCGGGGGGCGGGGCCGCACGAATATGCTCGAGGCGCTGCCGGCCCGCCCCCCGACCTCACCTGCGCGCACCTGGACTCAGGACGCACGCCGCGCCCAGTGTCCTGCCGCACCCGGGAGGAGTAAATAGTCCCTGAGACGCGCCTCTGCCGTAGCAGCCTCCCCGGCGGGACCGCAGAGGGGAGGCGTCCCTCCCCCACGCCGGCCCAAAGCGGCTGCGGGACGAGCGTGGCCAGGCCGGCTCTTCCCGAGAACGCCCAGCCCACTAGAGCGGGTGAGCGGCTGACAGGGGGCCAGCTTTCGGGACCCCAGAAAGTGGTGGCCCGGGGACGGGGATATCGCCGCGAGACGCCTCCCCCTCGGAGCGGGCTCCAGGCCGGGATCCCCGTCCTCCGAGTCGCTGCTGAGGCAGGAAGGCACCCGATGCCCCAAGGGACAGACAGCAACATTGACCAGTTTTTAGCGCTACGGGGGAGCGGGTTGGAGCGACGACGCTGGAGCGGAAGGGGCGCGGAGGCCGGGGACACGGATAGCACGCTCCACAGTACGACTCAGACGCCGCCAGGGTTCAAGCCACACCGACATGGCGCCTCTCCGCCGCCCTTCTACACCGATGCGGCTGCGTTCAGGGAAGGTCCGCTGGGGACCAGCCTCCCTCCGCGGACTGCCATGCAATAAGCCAAGCGGACTGGGTCTGTGACTTCCTGTCCCCTGGTTGCAGGCCCTGACAAAGGTGCGGGGTCGCGTTCTTGCCCTCTCGGGTATTTCTCTTCCCTTCCGCACCGGAGAAAGCCTCGTCGCCCTCTGTGGGTGTGCAAAGCAGAGGTGACAGCTCCCCAGGGACCAGAGGAAGGAGGGAGAGCTCCATACTCCCAGGCTCAGGCTGGGGACTCGTTCACTATCTCCAGCCACAGCAGAAAAGGAATCTATTTTTTAATGGCTTTGGCTTTTTCGCACGAAGCAGGCACCCTCTCGTTTAAAGGCACAGAGTCCTCTCTTCTGCCCCACCCGCTGGGTCTCTGAAATCTAGTCCTGAGTTCCAAGGGGATCGCTGCAAGACAGCAACCTCAGGCATGGGGCTATGGAAGCCAGGTAAGGGGCATGGCATCTTTCTCCTGCAAGCATCAGACACCCAGGGCCAAGGCCCAGACTAGCCCCTGAAGCTACAGGTCAGAGTCTGGGTAGAGGAGGCAGCTGAGATGGTCCCTGAGAGTAGACAGTCCAGGTTCCCCAGGGCAGGTTCCATGCCCTGCCAGAGCGGCATGATCAGTGTTCCAGATCCCTGGGCAGCGTGAAGTCCCTGAAGCTGTAGAAGGAGATGTCTCCGTGATCCACCAGGGCAAAGATCAGAGGAACATCCCCACTCTGGTAGGACAACCGCTTGAGGGTACAGAGGTCTGGAACTGGCTCGTCAAATCTGTAGGAATAAAGTTGGACTGAGACAGGGACATAGGCCACTGTAAGCTGTGAGACCCCAGCCCTCTGAGGCTACCAGAGAAGGGAGATGGTAAGACAGGAGTTGGGGGTGCAAGAAGTCTGGCACTGGACTCTCCTGTCTGCAAACTGCATGGCTCTGGTAAGTTCTCCAAGAGCAATCCAGGGCATCGGGTCGGTAAGGGGGGCTAGAAAAAGTGAGGTTCTCACCACTCTTGGCGTGTGAATTCCTCTGATTCACAGCCCTTCTACTAGGTGAGCCCGGCACTGGACTGGCACAGGAGAGACACTACCAAAAATGCCAGGAATAAGGGCTGAGGACTTGGAAGCTCTGGTCCTGGAGCACCAATTGGCTGTGTGGCCCTGGCTCAGTCACAGCTCTCTGGACCCCTGGTTCCTTTCAGACTGGCAGACTGGCCAGGGACATGGAGAGGAGATCCACTTGGTTTACAAGAGAGCTGGCAGCAGCCTGAGGGTAGCGCTCACTGGTCTCGTACCCACTAATGCACATCCGGGCGTAGGGCTTGCCAGGGTTATTCTTCCGGAATGTGGCCACGGCATCAGCCTGGTAAATGTCAAAGCTGATCTCCAAGCCTCCAGACTTCTCCAGCAGCCTGAAGACAGAGGGAGAAACCTTAAGAAACAGGGAATCTCCTACTCCTCCCCCTTTTCTTTCCCTGCCATGCTTTCCCTTCCCCAGTTCCGGGAAGAGGCCTCCTCCAGGGGAACCGAGGTCCTACTGTGTGATGCCACTTGGGCAGAGGGAGGCTCAGCTGCCTGTCTCAACCCTCAGGCTAAATCTACCTGTTGACACTCATCCAGCCCTCTCCCTAGACACACATGAGTATCAGCCAGGCTAAGGGTCCCTGGAATGATCGCCCAGCTCATGCCCAACTTCACGAGTCAAATCCCAGCTGTCAATGCTGGCAGCCAAGGTGCTGTGGAGTCAGGCACTACTTGGAAACTCACCATGTACCCCCATCAGCGAGGTGTGTGGTCTGCAGCACAGAGATCTGCTGAAGGACTGTGGCTGTAGGGACATAAGGTCAAAATAAGGTGTTGGAGGGGCGCCTGGGTGGCTCTGTCAACGTCTGACTTCGGCTCAGGTCATGATCTCGTGGTTCGTGAGTTCAAGCCCCATGTTGGGCTCAGTGCGGACAGCACAGAGCTGGAGCCTGCTTCAGATTGTGTATCTCCTTCTCTCTGCCCCTCCCCTGCTTGTGCACGTGTGAGCATGCTCGATCTAAGTAAATAAATAACCATTAAAAAAAAAAAAGGTGTTGGGGAGGGAAGTCCACCATCTACAGACTCCTCTGACATTTCTGAATCTGCCATCTAGTTTACAGTTGCCAGACTTGGCAGATTTAAAAAAAAATTATAAGTATGTCCCATGCAATATTTGGAATATACTTACACTAAAAAAACATTAGCTGGTTTTCTGAACTTCAAATTGAACTCATCTGGCAACCCTAATCAAGTTACTTGGAATCTCTCATGTTCATATAAAGATCATAAAGTCTTCCGAATCTGTTAATATGGTTCTTGCCCTGTTAGCTCCCTATTTTTTTTCCTACAAATTTTTTATTTAAATTCTAGTTGGTTAACATAGTGTAATACTGGTTTCAGGAGAATTTACTCATTCATCACTTCCATGTCACACCCAGTGCTTAGTTCCCTGTCCTTCAACAGGAAGGGTGTACTCGGTTAGCCTTCCTTTTATTTGGCCAACATGGCACTTCCTTGTCTCCTCTAAGCAGAGCCGGGAGAACAGGGGACCACAGCGAGCTGGTGGCAGGGCCATCCACATGCATCTTATTATTTTTAAGGCTATAGTTGTAGTTTTCATTCCTCTTTGTCTCTCCCTGGACACAGACCTGCCGTTTCCAAACCTTCCCACATGGTCGTTTTGCTGCTTCCCAGAACAGACTGTCCCTGTGGGTTCCACTCCACGGACCGCTCTATCCGTCCCATCTTCCTTAAGCCTCAACTAGCCGTGACCAATCCATACCCCCTTTCAAAGTGTTAGGATTCCTCAGCTGCCAGGGGCCTGTGGGACTACGGCAGGGTGCGGGGGTACCTGGGGACTCTGCCTGGTCGGGACTCAGCAAGGGGCGGACCGGCTGGTCCCACAGGTGTGGAGGGCGGCTCTGGCGGACCCGCAGGTGCCTCCTCTGCAGCAGCTGCTTGTACTCCTGCCAGCTGGAGCAGCACTGCACCTCGGGATCTGCGTTCACATCCTCCCGGAAGCGCTGGGCCTCTGCTTGTTGCTCCCGTTCCCGCCTGGAGAGCTTCTCCTTCCTTTGGTTCAGCTTCTGGCACCAGGATTCAGCGTCTGTCTCCCGCCCCGCGACGTTCGCCGGGAGCAGCTCTGGGGCTGGGGCAAGCAGAAAGGTGTGGCGGCTGTCTGAAGCCATGTTGGGGAAGGAGATCTGCTCAAAGTTCCAGCGTGGCTTACAAACCCCCTTGACCCCATTCTCTAGTTTGCCACTCTGCTGGCTGCGCCCCACCCCCTCGTGGGCCAGGCCGGGCCAGGGCTCCAGGGATCCCAAAAGCGGAGCGGGGCCCGTTGGGCCCTGTACAGGGCTCGACTCCTGAGGTCTCTCCTCTGGGCATCGGCTGTTCTGGTTGCAGGGAGGTGGGCTGGAGGTTGTCAGGCTCTCAGTTGTCTCATCCACCCCCTGTAGGGGACTCTCCAGGGCCTTGGCCTTCTTATTAATGGACCTGAGGGACGTGGGGAGGAAATGCAGCACATCTGCTCCTGATTGCTGAAGTGCACACGTCCCACGCATGCCTACTGCCTCCAGGGTCCTACAAGGGAGCCGCCCAAACCCAGCTCTTGAGACAATGCTGTTCTCCAGGGTTCCCAAAATGAGCACTCCCTCAACAGCTCCGCTCCCCTGAACTCCCTGGGCGGTGGCCATGTGGGGAGCATTACCGAGGGCTCGACCTCCTCCTCTTCCTCTTGCCATTCCGATCCTCCG
Organism: Mungos mungo; assembly: GCA_004023785.1. Lineage (NCBI taxonomy): Eukaryota > Metazoa > Chordata > Mammalia > Carnivora > Herpestidae > Mungos > Mungos mungo. The sequence goes on along the minus strand of PISW01003122.1, from coordinate 99,416 downwards.
AGCTCTGGGCACTGCCATCCAAGTTCAGCTGTCTCTCATAAGGGGACAGGATGGAGCTGTGGGGTGAGAATTGGGGAGGCATCAGATCAACTTCCTCACTCGAGTTCCCAGTGGAATTTGTGAGGGACTAGCCCAGGAGAACAAGTCAGTGGGCCAGGGTCAAAGCCCCATGCCCAGACGAAGGCCCTGAGCAGACCTGCAAGTGGGGTAAATGGGGGCAACCACGAGGGCCTGCCCACACTTCTCTGCCCAGGCCTCTGGGTCTCACCAATGGCACCTTTGAACAGAGACTTATTGGAACCCGGGCTCCTGCAGAGCCAGCAATAAATGACGAAATCACTGGTGAGAAAAATCAAGAGAACTAGAAAACTTGGAAAATACAGAAAAATAAAAATGAAAAAACCCACAGATACCCCTGTAACACACATACTGCCTCCATATGTTTTCCCTATAAAAAAATGACGTTGTACTAAACACTGCTGTTTAATCTTTTTTAGACTCAAGAATGTATATTACAGACATGGCCCCGGACCACGATAGCATTCTCCCTGCCATGATTTTTTATGGCGCTAAGGCTTCCCTGTCCAAACGGTACCCAGCACTAGGCACAAAGAGCCATTACGGTTAAATTTAAATCCACGAAAATTAAAAAAAAAATTCAGTCCCACAGTTGCAAAGCCACATATGTTGGATGGCATAGATAGACACAGAATATTTGTTCTTATCACTGCAGAAAGTTCTACCGGACAGTACCATTCTAAGGGATAAAATCTAATTTGTGGGACTGTGCCTTCCCCGTTGAACTCACAGGATGTTTCCAAGTTCACCCTTTTCGCAAACTGATGATGTTTCATGTAAGCTCCCCGCTAAATGCAAATTCTGTGGGGACAGTGATTTTGCTATTCTTCAGCAATGAGCGCAGGCCTGGCACCCAGTAAGTGATCAACAAGTATTATCGAGTGACTGAACGTTCCCCCAGGTGAACTCATGCACACACCTGTGAACATTTCCTTAGCATACATCCCACTTTCAGGACCTAAAGGACATGCCCGTTCTGGAGCTTTCGTGACGTACTGTGAACCAGCAAAGGCTGTACCAGTTTCCACTCCAAGGCTGATAATCTCTATAACTCTTAGCAATGCTAGGCTACTAAGGTGATGATCTTTAAAGGCCCCAGAAAGAATGAACATCTAACAGCAAAAGGTACGTGAGACCCGACTCAACTGTTAATTCCTCACTTGGCCCTTCGTTCAGGCACGCCCGCTACGAGCCTGCCTGCACACCTACTAAGGCACAGAATGTTCTGGTACTGCAGCTACATGCCAGGGACCTTTCAGGAACTGGAAGTGTTCCCTTGTTATCTGTGGAATGTGATAGCCCGGGATAAACTGAAATGACCCAAACCTGTCCCAACACGCCTCTCAACAAGGCATTTCCAACAGAGATCGAAGCCCAAGTCCAGGGAGCTGCAGCTCCAGCCAGGGAGAGGCCACTGTCCACCTGGGGCTTGTCTACCAGCTCCCAGGACTAGAACAAGAAGGAGGGGGGAGGCGATCGGCATTTACCTTGGTTGGAACCGTCGAACCACATAGCCCAGTCTCTTCAGGTGGCTGAAGACCTAAAGGAGAAAAAGTAGGAACAGACGTCTACTTTTGAAAACACCAAACGGTTCCTCTCAACAGGAGCCATTCCCCACACCCCCTCCCCTGCCCCTCCTGCACAGCCTGATTCCAAACCCTGGCATGGGCTGGGCCACACTCCATTATACACACCCTCCCCAAAGGAAGGTCTCGGTCTCTGAATTCTTGTCTCTTGCTTACTTTACTCTGGGCACAAATGACATTTAACACTTTCTTGATTTAAACACAAAATCCCCCCCGCCAAAAAACAACAGCTGATGAAGCAGGAAAAGAACTACACCCTAGAACGTTATACCAAAGCTGCCAAGAGCGAAGCTCCTGGCTACAGTGCGAACAAGAAGGTGGCAACGGTGGTAGACAGCCCACCCCCACCCCCTGCACTCTGCCCTGCGCCTCCACTGACAGGGGTAGGGTAGGAGCGGCCTTCAGTAAAGAGCCACGTGTCCATCCTTGTGTTCTAAGGGCCACATCAGAGAGACGCATACAGGAGCGCCCCCATCCTGCTCGGGCTCTCAGCAGCCTTCAACGCGGCCAACCACTTCGTCCTTCTCTTGGCCTCTGTGATACCGCCCCTCCTGGGTTTTCTCCTGTGCTGTCAGACGCCCCTCAGTTTCTGTTTCCGGTTCCTTATCCCCCCACCCCTATCCCCCAATCTCCTCACACTGGAGTGCTCCAGGTCTCCGACAGCTCTCTACTCTGGCCACACTCCCATACAGCCTTGTGGTTTTAGGAACCACCCATGTGCTCACGATGTCCCCATTTGTCTCTAGACTTGGGCTGGTACCCTGCTTTGTCTTCTTCCTAGCCTTTGGTTCTGTGAAGTCAATCTCTCAATTGCTCGCTCACTTGTTCCCCACTGCCACCACTAGGATGCAAGCACCATGACCGCAGAGCCCTCGCCTGTCCTGTCTAGAACCTCAAGGGTACTTATAATTCCTCGCTGACTTAGCGGGTGGGTGGCTCCTCTCCTGGGAGAGGGTGGCAGATACCTGGTACTGCAGGAAAGTCACGGTGTCCTCAGTGAGCAGGAGCTGGTAGGCCTCCTGGATAGACAGGGGCAGGTCTTGGTGGAGAAGCTGGATGGAGCCCTGGAAGTGGGGTCAACATCTCACTTTGCGGCTTTGGTGGCACACCCAGTGAGTCAACTTTCAGGCTGTGACATATGGGTGCCCTCTCCTCCTCCCCACCCCCAGCATCACAGCAAGAATATGGCCAACTAGGAAAGGAAGGAGGACCACTGATTTGGACTGGAATCCCAGCTCTCTACATGGTATTCTTGTCTCCAGTTCTGGAATTCAGGTTACAAGCTGCTTCTTCTTCTTTTTTTTTTTTTTTTTTTTTAACGTTTATTCATTTTTGAGACAGAGAGAGACAAAGCATGAGCTGGGGGTGGGCAGAGAGCGAGAGGGAGGCACAGTCTGAAGCAGGCTCCAGGCTCTGAGCTGTCAGCACAGAGCCCGATGCGGGGCTCCAACCCACAAACGGTGAGACCATGACCCGAGCTGAAGTCGGACGCTCAACCGACTGAGCCCCCCAGGTGCCCCACAAGCTTCTTGAATACTCAGTTGTGTCTACACTTTTTCTCCAATAAAATAGTGTCCTTTCGGTTCCTTGGTCCCAACCCTCCCTCTTCCCCCAGGGGCCCCACTCACACACTCCAGCAGATATAAGGCCTCTTCGGGGTGAAGCCGCTGCCGGCCCTGCTCTGAGAAGCCCATGGTCTGCCAGAATTTACCCTGTGTAGGACCCAGAGCAAATGTCACAAAGGAGCCAGGAAGGCAGAGAAGGCGGGTCCCTCTCCCTGAGCCCGGCAGCTCACCGCTGGAGACTTCAATTCCACGAAGCCCCCTTCCGGTCTCCACTCGGCAGCCACCAAACTGCCCCTGGAGAAGAGTGGGGAGGAGTCGGTCTAAGTCCACCCGATCCGGCCGCCCCGCCTGTCCCGGCCCCGCCCCGGCCCGCCCCCCTTACAGGCGCTCCACGCGCTCCTCCGCCAGCAGCTGCCAGAGCTCCTCGCGACACTGGCGCAGCCGCTCGGCCTGGGCCGCCGAGCCGTCGGGGAGGAAGTCCTTGGGCCCATGCGAGCGCGGAGGCAGCTTCTGGGACCGCGAGCGGGCGGCGAGGAGCTCCCGGGCACTGGAGAAGGAAGGGACGTCGGGTCAGCGGCGCACAGTTGGGGCCGCTCGGCCCCGTCCCGGACTCCCGTCCCCCTTCCCGACGCCCTTTCCGCGTGACCCGCGCCTCCCTAGGCCGGACCGCACCTGAGCACGCGCCCGGCGGGAACCTCCACCTCGGCGGGCTGGGGCTCCATCGGGCCGAGGTCTGCGGCTGCGCGCGCACCGCCCTCGGCCCGCCCACCGCCGGAACTCCGCGGGGCCCTAGCGCCCGTGGATCCTGCTTTAGCTCCGGGCTCAACCAACAGGCTTCCCACCTCCCGGGTTGTCCTAGTGCTGCCAGTAAACTTGTGTCTCGATTCCGGGGACACAGAGATTGCAGGTTTCTGGATTTGTAGGAACTCCTCTCCTCCCCAGCCCTCCCCTCGGCTCCTCTAGTAAAATTGAGGAATCCGGCGTCAGAGAGTGTAGAATGGATAAATGAGTGACCTTCCTTCGTCTCCTTAGCCCTGGGCCGCTTAGTCTCCACCACTCAGGCTGGACAAGGAGAGAAGAATGGAGAGTTTAGAGAAGGGAGAGTGGAGGGTTCCCGCATTCCAGCCTCGCAGACTAGCCATCAGGGGCTGTCTGATGCGGACGGGGTAGGTTCGGAGTTCCTTCTAGGTCTTCCGCTGAGTCCCTTCCGAGGGGCTCCGAAGCCCGGTTTCCAGGGCCGGGGGTGGGAGGAGCTGTCCGGCCCACGATGGTGCTGAAGCTCCTCTCCAGCTCGTCATTAGCACCTCCTGGAGGCTGGGGTCCCCGCAGCAGCCACCGTAGACCGCTCCGACATGGTCCGCTAGGTGGCACCATTGCTCTAACCAGAGGCTGTGGGTCGGCCAATCTGGTCGTGGGCGGAGGTCATCGTGGGAGACCCAGAAGGGGCGAAGGGCGAAAAGGAAGGGGCTTCCCAAGTGGGGTCCCCAGGTCTCGGTTTCTAGACCCCTTCACATAATGTCTTCTCTCCCACCCAGTCATAAACAGGGCATCTCACCCTTAGGTCTGAACTCTAGAGCCCCAGGTCGCGGCGGCTCCGCAAACGGACACCGCTGCGCGCACTCACCCCCTACCCAACCCGTTCACCTGGGCGCATGCGCTGACCCGTCCAGCGTGCCCAGGGCGGACGAAAGCGTTTGGGGGCGGGGCGTGGCACGGATGGGGGGCGGGACCGCAGGCTCTGACTGACAGCCCGACTGCGCGGCCGGGACGGTCCCTCCGCTCCCGATCCGGCGGGAGGGCGGGGGGGAGGGGCGGGATTTCCTGCGGGAGGCGCCGAGCCGGCCTTGGAAAAGGAGTGAGAGGGAGGAGAAAGGGGCTAAGGGGGGCAGTGGGAGCCACGGTCCAGAGTGCCAGGGACCGAGCCAGGCCACCCGGACCCCCGGCTGGGCAGCTGGGAGAGGTGAGACTGAGGGGCCTGCGCTGGGGGTCAGCACCTTTGAGGGCGGGTACAAACTTTTTTTTCGCGATCGGCGGGCGCCTTCGTCTCTGCTCCTTCCGTTCTCCTCGCGCCCGTGTTCCGTCCTCACGCATCAATCCCTCCGTCGCTTGGCTCTCCCGGTCGCTCCCGCCGCTTTGTTCCCCGGGTCGGCCTGGCTTGGGCTGGGTTGGGGGTTTGCGCGGCGCTGGACGGGCATTCCGGGGGGCGGGGGAGCCAGCCCGACCCCAAGCGCTACCAGGGGCGTCCTCCTCTCCTGTCGGCTGCGGGCAAGAGCAGGAGTGCCATCTGGGTTGTGCTTGAGAGGTCCTGGGAGTAAGAAGACCCCAGCTAGGGCCCCAGGCCTGCGCGGGTCTCATGCCACAGGACTCGGGCAACAAATTCCTGGCCACTGAAAACTGACGTAAGCTTTTCTACAGCGAAGTTGGAGCTCCGGGCCTCAGGTTCAGGCTTGGGGGGCCAGGCAGCCCCATTTTCCAACAATGCCCCAGCTCTTGTCTCTGTTCTCTGCCCAGCTGCTTCCTCATCTCGCACGAGGGGTGAGGATGGGTCAGCAACAGGTGCTGTAAAGCCTCCCTGTCCAGCAGGCAGACCCCGGCCAGAAATGGGGAGTAATAAGCTCTCCACCCCACCCTTTGAATTCATAAAGAGCCTGGGGCTAGGCCACCCAGCTATTACAGTAAGGCTTAGCTTGGGAGGAATCTGGGGGCAGGCACCTTCCACAGGGAGTGACCCCTGCATGTCTGCCTGTGCCTGACCCTTCCAGGCTCCACCTCCTGGCCCACCAGTTGTCTGTGGGTGTCAGAGCCCCAGGCTGTGGAGAACAGGCTGCTGGCCCAGCCTGCCCCAGTGTGTCGTGCTGCCAGGGCCCCTCCTGCCCCCAGGTTGAGGTGCTGCCAGGTGCCCTGGGGCCTCAGTGACTCAGCCTCCCCCTCCCAGAAATTCACCTCCTCCCCCCAAATACTGCTCTCATGCCTGGCAGCTGTGTCCCCGCTTTGAGCGGCTTGGCCCTTCCTTGACTCAAAAGGGCAGCTAGGGTGGTTTGGGGGCTCCCTGGAATCCCTGTCTTCCTCTTCTTCTGAGCCCCACTTCTGGGACCATTGCAGGCCTGGCCCCGCCTTCAGCAGAGGCACTGCACCTTTTCCAGACCCTTGAGATTTGTCCACTGCTGCTGCCCGAGGCCCGAGGGAATGCTGGCTGCTCTCTGGGTGGGCGCCGGTGGTCCTGAGCCACACTGGGAAGATCGGCGTGCCCAGCCCCAGCCCACCCCTGGGCCGCCAGACGCTGCAAGCAGATATCTGTCCAGATTGCCACACAGCCTCCGCCCCCTCAGAGATCGATTTTCCTGCTTGTGGTGGCAGCTCACGAAAGACCTTGAGGGAGTACCCATCAGTGCCTAACAAGAAGCCCCCTGCCTGGGACAGCAGACATACTCCCCCAGGACACCTGGCCCTCCAAAGGGCCAAAGCATGGGACCCTGAGACCTTGGCTTAGACCTAAAGTTTTCCTGCCTCTGCCCCGGACTCCCGATCCCAGATCCCAGCCTAGGGACCAGAATGGGTCGTGAACAGGACCTGATCCTCGCTGTCAAGAACGGAGATGTGACTGGTGTGCAGAAACTGGTGGCTAAAGTCAAGGCTGCAAAAACAAGTGAGTGCTTGGTGGGGTGACTGTCTAGCTGAGACCCTCCCCTGAGTGCTCAGGCCACAGAGAGAGAGGCTTGGGGATCACTGTGATCTGGGGACTTAAGTAGGAGGACTGTCTTATTCTGTACAAGGAATGCCTCTGTGGGAGAGCCAGAGAGGAAGTTGGGTCACCCCCTTACTGTGTATCCTTAGGCAAATCACCTAACTTCTCTGGGCCTCAGTTTCCTCACCTGTCAAGTAAAAGGGTCGAAATATGTTCATTCAAGGTGTTTTTGAGTGCTGCTGTGTACCAGGCTCTGTTCTAGGCGCACTGGGCCATAGCAATGAATGAAACAGACAAATTCCTGCCCTCATGGAGTTGCCTTTGGCAGGTGGTTTTTCCGATGTATTCTTTGGAACCCCCAGATTTCTGGCAGTGGGTTGGGAAAGACTGAATAGCTAGAACTCCGACTCCACCCCCCAGCTCTCTGCATCTGTGTCCACATAATGGGGATGCTTGTAAGATGGCTTTTAAAACGAGACCTCTACTGCTTTAAAACAAGGTTCACTACTATTTCAGCTCTTGCTAACGCGCTTTTCCTCTGGATTTATCTGCCTGTATCCCCTGGGTGGGGGAGAGGGAGGTGTGACCAAAGCTAACTTTCTAGAGGTTTCTCCAAAGCTTGGGTCTCTAGTCTTGACGGTTACAGGGGCTCTATGCATGGGTGGCCACACTTGAGCCCCATCTCTTGGGTACCTCTGTGGTGAGACCCCTCCCCACCCCACGCCCCTAAGGAGAGTAGACCTCTGGGCTTCAGGGCAAGCTTTCTGAGCTTTCCCAGGAGGACACTGGACTTGTCCCTAGTTCCTAGACCTGCAGGGGCAGAAGGTAGCCCCTGCCACCAGTTTGGGACTGGGGGAGGGAAGGCTCCCTCAGGGTTCTGGGCCTGCGCACAGGAAGGGCCCCCCAGACTGTGTGAAGACATCTAATTATCCTCACCCACACCTGGGAATTTGCGGTGCCAGAAGGATGGATTTGAAGGGCCTGGGAGTTGTGCACGTGTGTGTGCACCCCGTTGCACACCAAGGCAGGAGACCCATGGTATGGGGAGATGGAGATAGTGGCTGGGGGCGGGGTGCGGAGTGGGCACGCAGGGAGTGGCCCGTGTGCCCTGGGGAAGTAGATACAGGTTGAGCAGATGGAAGGAAGGTGCTAAGGAGGTCCCGGGAGGGCCCTGGAGGCCCAAGAGTAGGAGCCACTCCCCCTCCTCCCCTCACCTCTGTGTTGTTTTTGGCGACCTGCCCAGTAGGGCCTTGGTGGAGCTGCTGCTGGCCTCACAGCTCTGGGGCCTCAAAGTGAGGCCCTTAGAAGGGCAAGTGGGTGGGGTCTGGAGGCTGGTGGCGGGAACTTCACAGCCACGCTCCTGGGCTCTGGGAAGGTGCCCTGTGCCCCAGAGAAAAATGTCTGTGGGGGAGGAGATCCCTGCTCTCAGCCCCCAAGGGAACTTGTACAGAACGTAGGCGTGGGCGTAGAATGACAGTGTCCTGGGCCTCCTTGTGAGGCCGTGGCACTGAGCCGCCCCTCCCGGTCAACCGAGAAGCTGGGAAGTCTGGTCCAAAAAAGAGATCACGAGGTGATGTTTACAGACCCTACCTACAGTTTATGAGATGTTATAATCCCTCAATTCCCTGTGAGATGGGTGTTTCTATATCTACCTTACAGATGAGGAAACTGACACTCAGAGAGGGTTAGTGATTTGCCCAAGGTCACACAGCCTCTATGTGGCGAATCAGAGTCCCTGTCCTCTCTCCTCTGCTCCGGCACTCAGCTGCCCCCTGAGAATTACCCAGTGACTGTTCTGAAAGTGCCGACTCCCTGTTCTTCCTCAGAATGAGAATCGTCATAGAGATCTGGTGACTCTGCAAATCCAAACGGTCGCCAGGTGCCTCTAACGCAGTTCTCAGAAGGGGGCTGGGAACTCCCACTCCGTATCACAGTGAGGCAGAAGTAACTGATGGGAAGGGAGGTGTCAGGGCTCCCCTTTCTCCTTCTGGTGGGTGGCTAGAACCTTCTGGCTGGCCAGAGAGAGATGCTCCCTCTCGGCCTCCATCTGATAGCTGGTCTCTGGCACTTTGGCATCCCCTGCCCTCCCAGGTCCTCTTAAAGGAGCAGGGGGCTGGGAGCAGAGGGGAGCTGCTGCCCTGGCCTCACCCCTGCCCTTTCTCTCCCCCCACCCCCTTCTCTGAGCTGCCTCCTTCTCTGGCCAGAGGAAATGGAGTGGGCCGAGGGTGGCCCCCTGAGCTCACATCCTCTGGCTGAGCCTAAATCAGGAGCGCCCCTTCCACCCCCAGAGCTCGGCCGGGGAGGCAGATTGTGATACAGGGGAAGTGCTCGGAGCCACCGCCAGGAACCAGGACCCCCCGCCCTCCAGCCAAGGTCCCAAGCCCAGTCACTCTGAGCCTCTCCCCCACCGCCTTTCCGGCCATTGTTCTGGAAAGAACAGAGCCACCCAGCCTGGCCCTGCCCCTGTTCCTGTCCCTTCTGTCACATTGTCCTGCCACTCCCCGGAGGGGCTATATCTCACCACTGAGCTGCCCCATTCCGGACTGTCCAGTCTGGCAGCAGCTGGAGGGAATTTTCGTGTGTCCGCCCTGCTGACCCCGTCGTCTTCACCGAAGCTCGGAGAGGTGCCCTGGCTGTCCAAGGTCGCACAGCCAGTAAGGGGGAGAATTTGAATCACACGCTTCCTGCTTCTAAAGCCCCTTTCCTTTCTGTCGCCCTGAATGGTTCTGTGTGACAAGGACTTTCCAAGGGGCCGAGAGGAAGGCTGGGAGGCCTGTGTGTCTTTCTAGCAGCCCTCACCCCCTCTCCCCTTCTGTCACTGCCCAGCTGTGTATTTACCTTTTCTGCCTAGTGCATAGCTTAGTTCGGCTCAGCCCTAAACGTCGCTGCCCCCTCTCTTCCCACCCGATGCTCCTCACTACTGTGTTGGTCCCTCCCTGTTGGAATGAAGCCCTGTCTTGCTGGGGTATTCAGGGGCCCACCAGGGCCTGGAGGGCAGGCCTGGACCAGTATGCTGGCACCCTGCCCAGCCTGGGTTGAGCCAGGCCTCCTCCTTCCCAGCAAGGGTGGGTTCCAACAGGAGGCAGGAGCCCGCCTGTGACAGACACTCCCCTTCCTCTCCCAGAGCTCATCGAAGGCCGCCCCCTCCTGTGCCCTGGCCCGTGCCCGGAGCACACCATTCCTGACGGGGATGAACCAGCATCCTGCCCGTGCCCATGGCCTCTCTGGCCACACCCAGTAGGGAGCCCTGTGCCCGGGACATGACCATCTCTGCTGGGAGCCTGTGGGTGCAGAATCAGCAGTTATCGCCCTGACAGGAGGCAGCGGGGGGACCATACCAGTTTTGCGGGAGGACAGCATGTGGGCCATCATGGCTAACGTGTAAGGAGGCCTCAAGGGCAGTGGCTCCCGTCTTTGCCGTGTGGACCAGGGTCAGGCATTATCCTCACAACCCTGGCGAGCCGGGTCCGTGATTGGCCCATTTTACAGATGAGGACACTAAGCCCGACAGGTTAAGTGAATCGCTCAGGGTCCCACAGCCAAGACATGGCAGAGCCGGGCACAGTGCAGGTTCTGTCTGATGCCACCTTCTTCACCACGCTCCACTCGGGGATGCCCCCGGGCTTGAGCCCAGTCCTGTCATCTGCCCTGCAACCCTCCAGCATCCAGGGCCCCTCTCCTTTCTCTCGCAGCCCCCTCGGCCCAGCGAGACAATGAGACACTCCTTAGCCCTTGCAGGCAGGAATGCTAACCATGCGCTCGTGGGCCTGTCCATTGAGGGCACGGCATGCCAGCCCCCCCCCCCGCTCCCGCCCCCTTTGGCTCTATAAACAAGCTGGGCTGGGGGCCCAGGGAAGCCAGGCCACTGCCGCAGCAGCTCCCCGCACTGGGTGCCCTCGGGTCGATGGGCCAGCGGGCCCGGTGGGGAACCACAGGGCCAGGGTCGCAGAAGGGCCATGGGGCAGATGCTTTCTTGCACACCCAAAGGTCAGCTGGACCAGGGTGCTGGGCGAGGAGGGAGCGTCGGTTAGGATGCAGGTGAGGACGGAGTGATCACTCTCGTGTGTCCTGATGCTTTCTGCTCTGATCCCCTAGAGCTCCTCGGCTCCACGAAGAGACTCAATGTCAACTACCAGGATGCTGACGGGTGAGTCTCAAGAGCTATGGGGTGGGGGAGGGGTCAGGGGAAAGACCTGGGCCCTAGAGTCCCTTCCCCTCGCAAACTTGGCCCTTGAATGGTGTTCGCTGAGTGCTCTGGTCTCTGCCCACCCTCCTGCCTGTGGAGCGAGCACAGGGAGGGAGCCCCAGTGCCTCTCTGAGGGGCCCCCTGGGTCAGATTCCTGCTAGGCCCCCTTTTTCTCCCCAGAGGGTAGGAGCCCTCGGGCTCCTGCTCCCACGGCCCCCTCCCCTGGGCTGGCTGAGGGGGGAAGGCCAGACAAACAGGCCTCTCAGCCCAGACACTGAGCCCTTTCATGCTGGAGCCCCGCTGCTCTGCGCTCCCACGACAGGGCTGGCAGGGTGGGGGAGCGGGGGCACAGTGGGCAAGTAACTCACCCCTGCCAGCCTCCGGGATGAGTCTAGTGTGGAAGACCAGGATTTGGAGGCTGGGGGACTGCTCGCTGACACCCCTGCCCTGTGTCCCACCACCTCAGATTCTCTGCTCTCCATCATGCCGCCTTGGGGGGCAGCCTGGAGCTCATAGCCTTGCTGCTAGAGGCTCAGGCCACCGTTGACATCAAAGACAGCAATGGTGAGACCCCGGTGTGCCCCCAGCCAGACCCTGTGGTCAGATTTTGCTCCTGCTACCCCCTGGCAATGCTATCACGTGTTGGCACAGCTTCTCTGGCCTGCAGAGGCTTTACCTCTTTAATCTTCACAGCCTTCTGGGGGTAGTGGGTGATACTAACACCCCATCGTCCAGATGAGGTGGCCGAGGTTACCTTCCTGTCGTGAGGAAGCACCCGTGGTGGGCAAGGTGGGATTCTGGCTTGAGCCCCATACAATCAGACATCTCCCTGACCAGAGCATCATCCCTTCCCTTGGGTCCATCTCCTCCTCCAGCCTGGGTGGGCCTACAGTATGCTCAGTTCCCTCCCCTGACCCCAGCGCATCCCGGGACCTCCTCCTCCGATCCGCCTCCCCTCCTGCAGGCATGCGCCCGCTGCACTACGCAGCCTGGCAGGGCCGGCTGGAGCCGGTGAGGCTGCTGCTGCGGGCCTCTGCGGCCGTCAACGCCGCCTCGCTGGACGGGCAGATCCCGCTGCATCTGGCTGCCCAGTACGGACACTATGAAGTGGTAGGAGAGCCTTTTGCCCACAGGGGCGCTGGGGCCAGGGGCAGGGGGCGTCGGGGTGGGCGGTAAGCTGGCCAGGCCAGACGCCTCCCTCCGCTCCCTCCACCCCAGTCAGAAATGCTCCTCCAGCATCAGTCCAACCCGTGTCTGGTCAACAAGGCAAAGAAGACGCCCCTGGATCTGGCCTGCGAGTTTGGGCGGCTCAAGGTGAGGCCTGCAGCCCTTAGGGTGCTAGGGCGCGGGCCCCCGTGGGGTCCCAGGAGGAAGCCCTACCTGGGTGCTGGTTGCTGCAGGTGGCACAGCTGCTACTCAACAGTCACTTGTGTGTGGCGCTGCTGGAGGGTGAGGCCAAGGACCCGTGTGACCCCAACTACACCACGCCCCTGCACTTGGCTGCCAAGAATGGCCACAGAGAGGTCATCAGGTACCCACTGCCCCCTTCCCCCTTCCTCATCCCCTTCCTGTGGAATGGGTGATGTCCCCTCGGTGCCCTGCCGCCCTCTTCACTCTCGCTCTGGATCACTCTCCCAGCCTTGAGCAGCCTGCTTCCTCTCCTGCCCCCACCACCCCTGTGACTCGCCCCCCACCCCCCCACTCCACAGGCAGCTCCTGAGAGCTGGGATCGAGATCAACCGCCAGACCAAGACAGGCACAGCCCTCCACGAGGCAGCGCTGTACGGCAAGACCGAGGTAGTCCGGCTGCTCCTGGAGGTAAGCGTGGGCACCCAGGCACCCGGCATATGGGAGGGGGTCTCCACCCACAGCGTGGTGCCTGGGTAGGCACTGGCCTTGCGCCTGGAGAGCAGACAGACCTAGTTCAAGCCACTTCTGCCGGTCCCTCGCTGAATGACCTTGAGCTCGTCCCTGAACCTCCATTTCTTCCTCTGTAAAATTTGAAAGCAGTAGGGACCGCTTACGTCCTGGGTGGTCGTGAGCACTGGGGGAAGTGGCAGTCGAAGATCTTGGTGCGTGCTCACACTGTGCCCGCAGGGTGGGGTGGATGTGAACATTCGGAACACGTATAACCAGACAGCACTGGACATCGTGAATCAGTTCACCACCTCCCAGGCCAGCCGAGAAATCAAGCAGCTCCTGCGAGGTGAGTGTGTGTGAGGGGAGACCCAGCCTGGAGCGGGGGGGCGGGGGGAGAGGGCAGAGCCACTCCAGTGGGTACTAGGAAGTGGAGCCGGAGCAATGTCCCAGGAGCAAGAGGTCACACTCCCAAACGTGGGGCTGGTCCGGGGACTGCTGTAGCAGGAACCTGGGGGAGGGTCGTGAAAGGGACAGGAGGGGCGGGAAGACACCCTAAGGACCCTCAGATGATGCCAGCCCTGCATCTTCTCTCAGAGGCCTCGGGGATCCTGAAGGTCCGAGCGCTCAAGGATTTCTGGAACCTCCATGATCCCACTGCTCTCAACGTCCGGGCAGGGGATGTCATCACGGTGAGGACCCGGTGCAGGTGGATTGGGCGGGATGCTGGCAGGAAGGGCAGAACCGTGGGTGCGCTTGGGCGTCAGCTCCTTGTGGGGAGAGGAAAAGCCGGACCGTAGCTATAGGGCTGGCTGCCTGCCCCTGCTTGGTGCGGGAAGTGGCTGATGCCAGCACCCCGCATGCCCCTCTGCCCTAGGTGCTTGAGCAACATCCCGACGGCCGCTGGAAGGGCCACATCCATGAGAGCCAGAGGGGCACAGACCGTGTGGGCTACTTCCCCCCAGGCATCGTGGAGGTGGTCAGCAAGCGAGTGGGCGTCCTGGCACCTCGCCTCCCATCGGTGCCCACCCCCCTCCGCCCAGGCTTCTCTCGGGCACAGCAGCCCCCTGCCGACGACCCTCTGCACTCTCTGACCTATGGCCAGCTCCCTCGGGTGGGCCTCAGCCCAGACAGCCCAGGTACATCCTCCCAGAGGGCGATGCTGGGCACCGGGGTGGGCATCCGGCCTTGGCAAGCTGCCAGTCAGCTGTTGCTCAGGCCAACTGGGGCTCTAAGCCTGTTGCTTGCGCCCCTGCAGCAGGTGACAGGAACAGCGTGGGCAGCGAGGGCAGTGTGGGCAGCATCCGCAGTGCCGGCAGCGGACAGAGTTCCGAGGGCACCAATGGCCATGGCACTGCCCTTCTTATTGAGAACGCTCAGGTAGGAGGGAGGGGGCGTGGAGGCCAGGACAGAGTCCTACGCCCCGCTGTCAGCTCCCCCACGTGCTGAGTTGCTCTTGTCCTGTCTCTAGCCTCTGCCTTCCCCCGGAGAGGACCAGGTGTTGCCAGGACTGCACCCCCCGTCCCTGGCAGGTAGGAAGGGTAAGTGGTACCCGGGCGGCCCTCCTCCATCCTGCCGCCCCTGATTCCATTTCGTACCCTTTTCAAGACAACCTGAATCACCACCCTCTGGTCACCTACCACTCTGGGGAACAGCTCTTCACCCAGGATGTGAGGCCGGAGCAGCTGCTGGAGGGAAAGGTGTGACTCCCCCACCGGGAAACGGGCCGTGGGCCCGGGGTGGGATGGGCCTCAGTATGGACTCCAGCCCCTGCTCTGCCCGGGCCCCTAGGGGAGGCTGGGGCTGATGGCTGGGCCCCGGACTCGGATTTTCCTCCATAGACCCCGCTCTGTTAACTTCACTCTCTGCCCGCACGCCACAGGATGCGCAGGCCATTCATAACTGGCTGAGTGAGTTTCAGCTGGAAGGCTACACCGCCCACTTCCTGCAGGCTGGCTACGATGTGCCAACCATCAGCCGTATGACGCCTGAGGTAGGTGCCACAGCAGGAGGGCAGCAGAGGGCCCAGTGGGTGCCGGGGGGGGGCCTAACGGCGTGGGTCTGTGTGGCAGGACCTGACGGCCATCGGGGTGACCAAGCCTGGGCACAGGAAGAAGATCGCTTCAGAGATCGCTCAGCTCAGCATCGCCGAGTGGCTGCCCAACTACATCCCGGTAAGCAGGTGGCTGGCGCCTGCGCCCACCTCTGGCCGTGGCTGTGTGGGCCCCTCCTGGCTTGGGGGCCGAGGCTGGCTGGGGACCCGGCTCCACTGGGGTCCTTTTCCAGGCGGACCTGCTGGAGTGGCTGTGCGCGCTGGGGCTGCCGCAGTACCACAAGCAGCTGGTGAGCAGTGGCTACGACTCCATGGGGCTGGTGGCCGACCTCACCTGGGAGGAGCTGCAAGAGATCGGGGTCAACAAGCTCGGTGAGGACTGCCCTGGGCTCTTCTGGCCGGGCCCCCGCGGGCCTCCCAGGGTCTCTAAAACATTTCAGGGGTCAGGCCTGGAAGGGAGAACGGGGTCCAGGAGCATCTAAGGTGAGACCCTTGGCAGCCCCCACTAACCCTATTGCCTCGACCCATCCCATCTCAGGTCATCAGAAGAAGCTGATGCTGGGAGTGAAGCGGCTGGCCGAGCTGCGGCGGGGCCTGCTGCAGGGGGACGGCCCAGCCGAAGGTGGCCGCCGTCTAGCCAGAGGCCCGGAGCTGATGGCCATTGAGGGCCTGGAGAATGGGGACAGTCCGGCTGCAGGGGGCCCGCGCCTCCTCACCTTTCAGGGCAGTGAGCTGAGCCCAGAGCTACAGGCAGCCATGGCTGGGGGTGGCCCTGAGCCGCTCCCCCTGCCCCCTGCCCGCTCTCCCAGCCAGGAGAGCATTGGAGCACGCTCACGAGGATCCGGGCACTCACAGGAACAGCCTGCCCCCCAGCCCAGTGGTGGAGATTCCAGCACCCTGCAGGAGAGGAACCTTCCGGAGGGCACAGAACGGCCCCCTAAGCTTTGTTCCCCACTTCCTGGCCAAGGCCCTCCCCCTTATGTTTTTATGTATCCCCAGGGCTCGCCCTCCAGCCCAGCCCCAGGGCCACCTCCTGGCGCACCTCGTGCGTTCTCCTACTTGGCTGGTCCCCCCGCCACTCCTCCGGACCCACCTCGGCCCAAGCGCCGGTCCCATAGCCTCAGCCGCCCCGGCCCCACTGAGGGGGAAGCAGAGGGAGAGGCTGAAGGGCCAGTGGGCAGTGCCTTGGGGAGCTACGCCACCCTCACTCGGCGCCCGGGACGCAGTGCCCTAGCTCGGACCAGCCCCAGCCCGACGCCAGCTCGAGGGGCTCCCCGCAGCCAGTCCTTTGCCCTTCGTGCCCGACGCAAAGGCCCCCCGCCCCCACCCCCTAAACGCCTCAGCTCCGTCTCCGGCCCCACCGCCGAGCCGCCTCCACTCGATGGAAGCCCAGGGCCCAAGGAGGGGGCCTCTGTGCCCCGAAGGCGAACACTAAGTGAACCAGCTGGCCCATCAGAGCCCCCCAGCCCACCTGCCCCCGCTGGCCCCGTGTCGGACACAGAGGAGGAGGAGCCAGGACCCGAGGGGACACCCCCATCTCGGGGCAGCTCAGGGGAAGGGCTCCCGTTTGCTGAGGAGGGGAACCTGACTATCAAACAGCGGCCGAAGCCAGCTGGCCCCCCACCGCGGGAGACGCCTGTGCCCGCTGGCCTCGATTTCAACCTCACAGAGTCAGACACTGTTAAGCGGAGGCCCAAATGCCGGGAAAGAGAGCCACTGCAGACGGCACTTCTGGCCTTCGGAGTGGCCAGTGCCACGCCCAGCCCCTCTGCCCCCCTGCCCTCCCAGCCCCCCAGCGAGGCTCCCTCCTCAGCTTCTCCCAGCCATCCCCGGCCTGACCCTAGCAGCCTTCCAACTCAGGGAGCTCCAGCCCCTCTTTCTTCCAGCTCCCCAGCCCAGCCCCCTGCCCCCCCCTGCCCTGGGCCTGCTCTGGAAAACTCGGCAGGGAGTCGGCGGCATGGGGAGACGGAGCCCTCAGCTTCCCCCGCTGCCCTCATCAAGGTGCCAGGTGCAGGTATGAGGCAGGGTCTGGGGGGAGGGGGCACTGTATGCAAGCCTTGTGTCAAGCCTGGCCAAGTCACGGCCACCCTTTTTTGTCTCTGCAGGAACAGCCCCCAAGCCTGTGTCTGTGGCCTGCACCCAGCTGGCATTTTCTGGCCCTAAGCTGGCTCCTCGGCTTGGCCCCCGCCCTGTTCCCCCTCCAAGGCCTGAGAGCACTGGAGCCGTGGGCCCTGGCCGGGCCCAGCAGAGACTGGAACAGACCAGCTCATCCCTGGCAGCTGCATTACGGGCCGCAGAGAAGAGCATTGGCACAGAGGAACGAGAAGGGTGAGGGGTGCTGGGTGCTGGGCGGCCAGGGAGGAAGAAGGCTGTAGCGAAGGAACAGCTCCTCCTGAATCCTCTTCCCTGGGGTCCTGGGAACGTTGGGGGTGGGGAGGTCCCCCAGACAGATCCTTAGGGCCAGGGCCACCCCTATTAAAACAGGAGGAGCCCAGGTTCTGAAGTTCCCCAGATGTGGCCTGTGGGGAATCCTGGGGACCAGTGCTTAGAGGCACGTGGGGCTGGAGCACAGCACTTCCTCCTGGGCCCTGGTGTTCTTAAGGGACAGTAGCGCCTGCTGCCCCGGCAGGCCGGGAGAAGCCCGCCCAGGGCCAGGGGGGTGCATTCTGACCCGACCCCGTCCTTCCCCCGCTCAGCCCTCCCGGCCCCTCCACCAAGCACATTCTGGATGACATCAGCACCATGTTTGATGCCCTGGCCGACCAGCTGGATGCCATGCTGGATTGAGACCCTCTGGTGGCCTCCAGCAGTGCCCGTCGGGACCTGCGGCGTCTGTTGCCTTTGCACCCCCCTCCCAGCAGGGTCCCCCCCTGCTGTGACAAGCCAGCGGCCCTTCAGCACTGCAGCTCCAGGGGGCGGTCTCCATGACAGGCTGAGGGGACCTGTCAGCACCTCACCTGTCAGCAGGGCTCCCTCCCGCTGTGTGATCTGACCAGACAGCCCTGCCCCCGTGGACAGGGACCCTGGTAAGAGCGTCCTCCGCCCTCCTGCCACCTCCAGTGTCTCAAGTCCCTGTGCCGAGGACCTGCTCACACCTGCTCTGCTGTGCCGTCCTGGCACTCTGAAAGCTGTGTGTCTGCCCCGTCCCCGCAGGGGGACACAGGACATGTAAATAGGCAGCCGGGGGCTTGCTGTCAGCGGTGGTGGCAGTGCCCAGGCCAGCCCCTGCCCCTGCCCCCAGTGAGGCACAGCTGGCAGCGTGGGGGTGGCGGGATTAACAGATCCCCAAAGTCCAAACTTTTTCAACTGTAAATGTTATTTTTTAAGCAGAGAGAAATGCATATATTTTAAATGGAATTTATTCTATCTATAACCACCTGAGAGGGCACAGGGGAAGGGGCTTCGGACCACAGCAAGAGTGCCCACTGCCCACCTTGGGGCTGACAGCCTGACCGGGGTTGGCCCAGGCCCCGGCTCTGTAACCATTAACCTCTTCTCCCAACTAACACCAATGAAAGTGTCATTCCACGTGACCGGGCTGTGTGTTTGGATCTGTGTCGTGGACCTCCGGGCCCAGGGTTCTCACCTGAGCCAGACCTGAGGGCTCTTGCCAGTGTGGGAGGAGGAAGGCTGGGGCCCTCCCCTCGCTCTCGGGGCTCCCTCACCCGCCAAGGTCTCGGGCGGGCCCCTTGGTGGCTGCCTCATGGACCAGCCACAGATTTTTTTTTTCTTAAGCAATTTACAAGTTTTAATACAAAGCAGTCTACATTCATTCCTAAAAGGCTCATTTCCAGTAAAAAATATACACCAGTAAAAACATTCTCACAGGAGAACTAGGGCAGGGGGCTAAGAGGAGCCCTGGGCCGCACCCCCAAGACCGAGGCTCAAGGCCAGCTTGAAGGCAGCACAGGAAGAGGCGCCAAGGCCCGTGGGGGTCTTCATCTTCCGGTCTGAGCGTGAAGCTCCCCCGTGGAGGAAGGAAGGGGGAGGAACACTCAGCCACACCCAGGCCCGGACCCCAGGAAGACAGGCTGGAGCGCAGGGAGGATGCACCACCACTGCTGCCTTTGACGGTGGCCTGTCCGGACGTCCCGTGGCTGCTGCCGCTGAGGTCCTGGCCCCACAGTTCATGGCTCTGCCCGGAGACCCAAGAGCAGAGGGCCCTGGGTTAAGAGCCCCTAAAGGGGGGGGCAGCCCACAGGTGGAGGGGGCTAAAGGCCCCTCTGCTAAGTGCACTAGGTCATACATTCAAAACCAGACTGTCCTGATGCTGAGGCCACGACTCCCCGACGGCGAGCCCCGGGGGTCAGGACGGCGGCTGAGTCCGAGGCAGAGCTGGGCCTCCGGTGCCATGGGGCGCGAGAGGAAACCCTGAAACCTTCGCGATACCAACTCCCCAGACTCAGGAACTGGTCTGGCTTTACCCCCGGGACCCGGGCAACTATGGCCACTGTGGGCAATGGCTCAGAAGGGGGAGTTCATGCCCAGCTTCGTTTCAAACTGCAGTTTCTGTCGCTTCTGGTAGCGAACCCGGACCCTGGTGGGGCAGGAGATGAAAGCAGAGGTTAGGACAGAACCCCAGACCGCGAACAGGGCAGGGACCCCAGAGAAGGAGGGAGGTCCGGGCAGCGCGGGAGCAGTGCCCGGGAAGTGACAGGCTTAGGGAACATGCCTGCCCCCCGAGGGCGAGCCCCGTTGGTGGCTCACCGGATCTCATGCAGCTTCACGATCTCGTTGGTAACCACCACAAGGACCAGGGAGAGGCAGCCCAGGAGCCATGTCAGCAGGGGCACATCCTCCAGGCCGAAGTGGACACGGCTGTCCCTGTGCGTCCACAGCTGCAGGTCCACAGCCGTCTGGACCACCTGCCCCAGCAGACTGCAGGAGGCAGTGACAGCTCTGCGTGAACTTGGCTCTTCTTGCCCCCCCGCCCTGCTTTCCCCAGCGGCTACCTCAAGGGGGACAGCATTCAACCTCTGGCTCAACCCCTACCTTCAAGCCCTAGTCTTGCCACAGTCCCCTGCCCCTCCACCCCCCTCCGCCCGGAGGTACTCACACCACGGGCACCGTCACGGCCCACCAGAGGTTTGTCAAGGGGCTCTTTCTCCACAGGGGCTTGGTGCGATGCACGTGGGTGATAGAAATGAAGACTGGAGAAAACGGGGTCAGTGAAGGGGGGTGGTCAGACTTCCCACCGGCCGAGGCCTCGCCCCCACGGTGCCCCACCAGCCACACCATCAGCCCCTCCTGGGAGCCCCTCACCTGTGTGTAGGACAGTCAGGGCCGCAGTGAGCTTCTGGGCCGTCAGCAGCCCGTTGGCAAAGTCATCAAACCAGGCCGGAGCTGTGTCGGCATGACTGCCAAAACAAGGGGTGGACTCAGCCCCCGCTGGGCCCCAGGAAAGTAGGGGTGGGGGGTGGGGGGCGGGGGGCGGGCTCAGGACCCACCTGCTCAGCATGATGGAGGAGCAGTTGGTGAGGTTGCGGGCCCGGGAGCTGTCACAGAAGCTCTGCAGCGTGAAGCCAAAGCAGATGAGGCACGAGCTGACCGTGAGGCTGAATTTGAGCAAGAAGCAGAGCAGGAAGTAGTGCTGGGTCTGCAGAGAGAAGGGACACCTGTCACTCCCGTGGCCGCAGGCTCAGCGGGCTCTCCAGGAAGCGGGCAGGCCCAGGGGCAGAGGACCCCTGCCGGCTCTGCACCACCACCTCCCCTCCGGCTGGAGGGGAGCTCTGACGGAAGCCCCTGTCTCTCCCCCAAGGCTCTGTCCCTTACACACACACACACACACACACACACACACACACACACACACGCACACCCCCCCCCGGGCTCCGTCCCTTACACACACACACACACACACACAGA
>PISW01003122.1:0-78441 GCA_004023785.1 Mungos mungo | reverse complement strand
GTGACCTTTTGTCCCCCAATTTCCACATGGGTGGCCTTTCAAGAGTTTTGGGGACTGAGGGCAGGTGTGGGAGGAGATGGGATAAGATGAGGGAGAGAGGAGACGTGGGCCCTCTCGCAGAACCTGGGCTCCCGGGGCTGCTCGGTGACACCCCGCTCCTGCCTGCCGGGGCGCGGAGGGGCAGCCTGACTCTCACCTGAGGAGAGGGTAGCAAAAGCAGGACAGCCACAGGATGTCAGTGGTACTCAGCAGTGGTGGCAGCTGAACGAGGCAAGAGAGGAACTGGACCAGGAGAGCCCAGGAAGCATGATTAGATTCTAGCAAATTGTGGGATGCCTGGAGCCCCAGGGGTGCCTGGCCCTGTGCCCAGACAGGTGTCCAGAGGCCCTGGGGCCACAGGGCCACCATTCTGCTGATGGGGTCACCTCCAAAAATCCAGGGGTTCCACAGAGGCTAGGGGGCCCCTAGGCGGTACTGCATCCTCCTGACCCGCCATCCCACCCTCCACTGGCCCTGGGCGGAGGAGTGGGCGGGGGGGAGGGGCAAGGTCTATGCAGGCCCCACCTCACCTGGATGACCACGAGAGTCAACTGGCATTGCAGCAGGAAGAGGAAGCACTTGCGAATGCCATAGGTGGCGTGCCGAGCCTAGGGACCAGGAGGGACAGACTGTGACCGGGCCTACAGCTGACAAATCTCAGCCAAGAGCCATATGCCCGAGATGCTCCTGCTAGGAAAGGGCGGAGGCAAATAAAAGTGCCCGGGAAAGCCTCTCTTGGAGGTGAATCTGCCCCTGGGAGCCCAGGTGGATCGTGGGTCCCTACTCCCCACCCCACACAGGCCCCACATCCCTGCCCCCTCCGCCTGCCCGAGCCCCCACCTGCTCAATGAGCCGGATGATGCTGATGGTCTCTTCCTGGCGAAAGGTCAGGGAGCAGGGCAGGCTGTTGAGCTGCCCCGAGAGCTGCAGGGGAGAGAGGCCATCCGAGGCCTGGGCCATACTGGTGCTGGTGGCGTAGCCAAAGGTCTCCCAGGAGCAGCGGGATGGGTACAGGGGATCCAGGGCAATGCTGCTCGGCGCGGGGGGGAAAGCATACCCCTCAGTGACACTCCGAAAAGACCCCATCTCCCACAGGACTAGGTGAGCACCTGCTCCCTCTCTCTCCACCATGTCCAGGTCCCTTGGTCCCAATCAGGGCAGGAGCGGCCGTGGAACGCGCCCCAGCCCCGTGTAAGCCCCCGCTCTAGGGCGTCATCCTGACCTGATGTCACTCTGGAGGAAAAGGCAACTGTTCCGAAGGTTGGCAGAGCTGCCCAGGCAGCAGGTCACCTCCCCGTACTCCTGCATGATCTTGATCATCTCACACATGGCTGGGGGGCGGAGGGGGGGTAGTCAGGGGGCACAAAAGTCAGGCAGGCGGAGCCCTGTGTGAGGCTCCGGGCAGAGACCCACAGGGCAGGAGAACAGGAGACGGGGAAGCAGGCCCCTCTTTGGGACAATCCTAACCCCAGGAGCATGAATATCACGGAAGGACTATCACCCCTGACTCCCTAGAATGGGCACGCCCACAGCCCCAGCCCCCTGGATCCCCAGCTCGTCCAGCGCAGAGCCCTCTATAGTACTCACTCTCGGGGGTACAGTCGGTGAACAGGGGCACCAGCAGAGGCACGTTGTCGATGTTCTGCAGGTGGGGGCGCACCTGGTGGATGCCTCGGGGCAGCTTGGCCTGGAGAGAGCAGAGATGCCAGTAGCCTCACGGTCGGGGAGAAGGGTCTGTCCCTCCCTGCCCCCCTTCTCGGGACTGGCCATTCAGCTACCTCTGGGGGTGGAGGGGCACAGACCCTGCCGTCATACCCGGTTGCAGTCCTCCAGGAAGCTGGGGAGGTCACTATCTGTCGGCTGGAAGCTAATGAGGTCGGAGTGACCCTCCTCCTCCATCAGAAGGAGCCCTTCCGCATCATCTCGGGACACTGTGGAGATGAAAGCCTGTCCTTCACCTTGGAGTCAGCCTTTCTGGGGGCCTTCCCTTGCCCTGAAGATGGCAGAGAACTTCCTGCTTCCGGTCTCCTCTCCTTCACTGTCAACTGTTGTTACCGCAGGGAGACAAGAGCCATTTTCCAAGGGAATGCACTTATCAGGAAGGATCTTTGGCTCTTTGTAGCTGTAGCTCCCAGCAGAGAACTGCCCACACCCACCCCGTCCCCACCACAAGCCTTCGCCCTTACCCTGATTCAGGTCATCATGCAGGGAGCCAGCATGGCTGGGGCTGGAGGGGGGGATCTCAGAGCCAGGCATGTCCCCGTTGGGCGTGAGAGAGATGTGGCAGTTCCAACCTGTCTCCAGGCCCATCTTTTCTGCAAACACCTGCAAAAGGCAGATGGCAATGAACAGACGGGCCCACAAGCCCATGGGAGACAGGATCAGGGGCAGCAGAGGGAGATGGCTGTCCCCACCTTGCTTTTGAGCTCATCCTCCAAAGAGAAGTAGACGAAGCGGATGCAGGCATTGACCAGCCCGTCAATGAGGCGCACGATGTCCAGCCGGGCCTGGTACTGGGAGGACACCATGCCCATGAAGATCTGGCCGCTCAGGGCCTGCATGCAGTCCTCCTTCTCCAGCACCTCCCCGATCCCTTCTTCAGGCAGGCACAAGGCACGCAGCCCAGCCAGGAACACCCAGGAACCAGCAGACCAGGCCACACACACAGATGCCACACCCACATCAACGAGCAGGTGGGCCCCGGGGGACCACACACAGCCACGCACGCACGCACACAGCCAAGACACACAAAGGAGCCAACAGACACAGGAGAAAAGACAATGAAAGGTACTCATCAGTCAGGTGACAATCCTCAGGAGTAACGATAGAGCTCAGCCCCGGTCTGAGGCTAGGGGGCTGCCCTCACTCAGCAATGGCCTCAATTCATAGTCCCCTGGGTCATAAGACCCTGGGAGTCTGTCTGTTTGGTGGAGCAGGGAGTGGTAGGGTGGCTCTGAGTCCCTCTGTTCCAGCAGGGCTGTGACCTGGCCCTTTGTCTGATTCAAATAAGGCCAGCGTTCTATAAATACAGCTGCTCTATAACTTTCAAAGAAAGCCCTTCGCGATCCAGTATCCCACCGGAGAGTCACCCCAAACCCGTGAGAAGGGCAGAGCAAGCACCTACCTATCCATGAGAAGAAGGCTAAGGGACTTGCCCACATCCCCAGGCGGTGAGTGCCACCTGGATGCTGTGCGTGCCCCCCCGCCCCGTCCCCTCTGCTATGATGGACTGCACAGCTCTCCGGGAGCCCTCCCCACTCGGGCCCCCCCCCCCCCGGGATGGATGCACGCGGTACCGTCAGAGCTCCAGCTATTCCGGCGGGTGCTCGGCTTGATGGAGACAGTGCTGGGCAGCTCGCACATGGTGAAGATGCTGCTTTGGCCGGGCACCTGCACCAGCTCGATGCACTTGCCATTGAGCTGGGAGGACAGGGTGCAGCTCATGGGCTTGTAGGCAAAGGCAGAGCAGTAGCCAGACAAGCAGGCTCGCTGGTAGAAATCCAGCACTTTCTTTCTGCCGGGGAAGCAAGGCAGAAGTGAGGCGAGCGGTCCTGAGATGCCTCCCTGCCCGCGGGCCGGCAGGGCTGTCTGCTCCCATCGCTGGCGTGTGCCTCCTCACCCACCTGTCAGAACCCGAAAGAGGGTAGATGTCGGCCCCGTCCCAGAAGTCTGTGCAGGCCTCTAAGATCACGTCAGCCGTGCCATGGGACAGCATCTGTTCCGTGCCTGAGGCGGGGAGGAAGAGGCCGAGCCGTGAGTGCCCCAAGCCACTACTGCCCCTCACTCCGGCCTCAGGGAACACCCCGCCATCCTCAAGAAGGGTGCTAAGGAGCCCTTGGGGCATGGAATGCCTGCCCAGGCCTGTGTGGGATGCGTCAGGTCAGGCTTGCTACAGATGCTAGGTTGCCCATCCGTCCAACAGTCCTGGCCCCCATGGCCAGGCCATCCCAGCCCCCGTCCCCAAATCCAATCCCTGCCACATGTGAGGAAGACTCTGGAAGCTGTCTAGTGCTCATCTGCCCAGGCAGCCCCTGAAGAGGGACGCCTAAGAGAAGCCCCGCCCTGCCAAGCCCCAAAAAGGCCTGATGCTGGCCAAGCATGGAAGGCTCACTGGTGGTGGTGTCCTTGATGAAGAGGCTGATCATGTGGCTGAGGGGGGGGCGCCGCTTGGTGACACAGGAGAGCCTCCCCAGCGAGGTTTCCTTCACCATCTCAGCGCTGGGGAGGCGGTAGAGCGCAAGGTGGTTTTCCTGCTTGAAGAGCTCCTTGGCCCCAGGAGTGAAGCCTGCAGGGGGAGGGAGAGCAACTCAGGGGGTCCGGGAGGAAGCCCACGGCACCTGCACCGCCCTCCCCGGCACGGAGAGAAGCTCAGTCCCGCCGTGCAGCTTCCCTCCCCCTGCTCATCCCGCCGTTGGTTCCTTTCCCAGATGAGAAAGCCCTGCAGAGCGACGCCTGGGTGAAGGGGGTGGTCAGAGGCTGAGGGCCGGGGCCCCGGCTGGCTCAGTTGGTCGAGCGTCTGACTTGATTTTGGCTCAGGTCGTGATTTCACAGGTCGTGAGTTCGAGCCCCACATCAGGCTCTGCTCGGACAGCATGAAGCCTGCTTGGGATTCTCTCCATCTCTCTGCTCCTCCCCCGCCCATGCTTTCTCTCTCTCAAAATAAATAAACATTAATAAAAGAAGAAGCTAAGAGGGTTGACAGCGCTCCTCATGCGGCCACAGGGCACCCGTGTGTCCGGAAGCGGCCAGCGCACCTATGAGGCGGGCCAGCTCGCAGAGGCCCCAGGGCACGTGCACGGGCAGCACGGCGCTGTGGCTCTCCTGCAGGGCGATGTTGCACAGGTGGTCCGAGAAGCGACACAGGCGCTCGGTGACGCTGGCGTTGCACAAGTTCAGCAGCACGTTGAGGCCCAGGGGCTTCAGGGAGGTGAGGTGGAGCTGCCAGTTGGAGTCATCGAACTGGATGCAGGAGGGGTTCTGCTGGTCCTGGGACAGGCTCAGCATCTCCAGGTGGTAATCGCACACAAAGTCCTCCGCTTCGTACGGCTCGCCCTCCAGCCCGGGCTGGGTTTCAAGGAAGATGTGGAGGGGAGACGGCAGCCTCAGCCTGGAGGGTCTGTGCCCGCGCCCTGCACACCCCTCCCCGGAACCCTCTCCCTGCCCTTGCTGGCCTTCAGCTGCTTCTAGGAGCTACGCCCAGCGACGGCAGCACCCAGACCAGGCAGGGAATAATGAAGGATCTCTTTCAGCCAGGGGGAAATACTTTAGAGGGAGCCGCAGGCTTTCTGTCTTTAGAAGGTTGTAACTAGGAGAAAGGGCCTCACCCCGAACAATTACCATCTGCGAGACCAGGAAGGGGGAAAGGGCCTACTTCCCGGAAGGGTCCTGGACGAGGCCTCGGGGGGAGGCAGCCCTACCTGGCCAAGCCTGGTGGCCTGAGAACGGAGGCCATGGCCTCTGCACCCTTCACTCCATCCATCCAGGACGGGCTGCGCCCCCTGGCCCCTTCGGCAGGGAGGCGGGGACACCCCACGGCTGCCCCCCACCCTCCTCTCACCTTGCCAGCCTCTTCTTCACCACCCTCCGTGTCCCTGCTGAAGCTCACGTTGGAGCCGGATGGGTGCTTGCTGCGGCCGTGTGCTTTGTGGTGAGAGTAGAACTCGGGGGGCTTAGGACCATCACCGGGCCAGTCACCACGCTCCTGCTCATTGGAAAGGTGCAGGGCAGTGTTCAGGGAGCCGGCCAGGAGGGCGTCTCGTTCATGGGGCTGAGGAGAACAAGGAGCACAGGCCTGGGACCGGGGTCCCAATGGCGGCCATGGACCAGGGAGGCAGGGCGGTTATGTCCCTTCACTGCGGGTGTAGGGGACCCGCCTCAAATGCCCAGAAGCAGATCCTAATGGTGCTCGGGCTGTCCTCACTCCCAGCCTCGCCCTCCCTGAGGCCACCGGCCGGGCCCAGAGCTGGGTCCCCAGGAGCCGGCCATACCTCCTCCTCTACCTCAGGGTGGCAGAAGGAGCGGGTGGACAGGTCATCTGTTAGGTCCTCGTGGCTGCTGTGTGGGGGCTCCACCTTCCCGCTGAAGAACAACACGGTCTCCGGGCTGGGGTTTGGCCACGACAGGATCCCCTGTTTGTCCACACAGCACAGGACCTGTGGGCAGAGACGGGAATTGGGAAGGGGGCTTGGCGTTCCCCGACCTGCCAGGGTCCACGTACGTGGCAGGAAGTCACCCCGCACGTGGCCGGGAGCCCGGCCTCACCGTCACGGAGCCCAAGCTGTGCAACAGGCTGGAGCTATGACTCAGCGTCGGCGATGTCCCCTGGATCACCCGCAGGAAGTGGCCCCAAATGCAGCGCAGCATTTCCTGGTGGGAGAGGCAAAGTCCGGCGTTATTTCCCCAGAGACAGCCTCTGGGGCCGGCGGAGGAAACAGTACAGGGGTACCAGGAAGTTGGGGTGGAGAGGCATTTGTCTGGGCAAAGCGCCCAGCTGAGGCAGGGGACTCAACGGCCGTCAAGCAGGGGAGCCCCAGGGTTCCACGAGGGGCCGGCTGGAGGGCGCTCAGGTTAGTGCGGACGGGGCCTGGGGCTGGAGGTGTCCCAGGGGAGCGTACCTGAGAGGAAACAGCTTCTGTGTAGCTGCTGAGAGTGTCCTCCGAGAACTTGGCCAGCTGTGCGGAGAAGACGGAGCCAGCTCGGGGCGGCCGCCTGCACACAGGCCTCCGAGCTGGAAGGCTGGGGGCCCCACACCGGCAACACCCCCCGACGCCTCTGGTAAAGGACACCCGGGCAGTCCCCCAATCCCGTCTGCTGAGCGCCACGACAGACGCTCACTGGCCTCCCAGGACCTGGCCCCGAGGCCCTTCCAACCTGGAGAGCTGCCCGAGGCCTGCCTGCACGCTGGGCCCACACCCTGCACCGTTCGCTGGGCGCCCTCCTTTTGCTCCTGGTTCTCATTCTTTGTGCACTGTCCCCCCAGATGCCTTGGAGTCACCTACCAGGGAGCTGGGAGAGGCCTTGCTCATCTGGGCCAGGACGCGGGCTTCTCCGCAGGCGGTCGCCAGAACCCAGAGGACTGGAAAGAGCAGGGGGAGGATGGGCAGGACGCCGTTCACCTGTGAAAGCGGGAACCACACTGAAGGCTCCCAAGGAGCTGGCGGCCTGGAAGGAGGGAGGGAAGGGCTTCCCCGGCCCTGAAGCCATTCCCTGAGTAGAAAGGGACAGCTGCCCAGGGCAAGAAGGGAAGAAGGAAAGTGGGCATTCTTAAGTTAAAGCCTGAGGGACCCTGGGGCTGCGGAGAGAGAGGAACAGTCTAGACGCCGGGAGAGGACCCAGGCTCCACAGAAAGTGCAAAGTACGACAGACGATCGGGCGGGGGTTACCTGCAGCTGGAGGAGGGTGTACTGCCAGGACGTGACCCCAGGGGCATTCAGCATGAAGCGCAGGGCATTGGTGATGAGGAAGCCGGCCTTTGGGGCACAGGAGAGGTGCAGCCTCAGCCCCACACCCCGAGAGGGACTCGGGCTCTGAGGTTCCCCTTCCTCTGCCCACTCGCACACCCTCCAACCGACCCCAGCACTGGCCAGCTCACTCTGGGACCCCCGTCCTCACTCACACGCTCACTTGAACCTGGCCCCGCGGCCCCCCCCCCATCTCCTGGCCCTCTCCCCTGCCCCTCGGCCCGCCTCACCCACCAGGACCACAGGCACGGCATAGTGCAACATCACCGACTGCACCGTGAACCTCTCGTTGTCCAGAGCAGTGACTGGGCGGGACAGGGCCATGTCCAGGCACCACCTGCGGAAAGGGGTGACCCTCTAGCTGGGCAAGCCCTCAGGAAGAGGCCAGAAACACGCACCGTCACTGGGCATCACTGAGTCAGGCAATCTCTCCTACTCCTTGGCCCCCACCAAGCCCCCCCTCCACCTCGGGAGAGGGGTCTGGGGCAGCCTCCAGAGCTGTCCCCTCAGAGTTCCAACGGGCAGAGGAACTTGCACCCAGTCTAGGAATGCTCATGAGACCCTAAAGAAAAGACCCCGTAGAGGTGCCTGCCCTAAGGGAAGTGTGAACAAGGCTCCTTGTCACCCGCCCCAGCCCCTGCCCACGCAGGCACGAGAGACGGGGACAAGTCAGGGGACAGAAGGAAGGCAGGCCAGCAACCCTACCTGATGTTGTCAATCACAGGCGTCTCAAGGACGCGGAAGAGCCGATGCTGCTGGGGGTTCTGCGGCCCTTTCTTCACTTCTCCCCGGGGGGAAGGGGGCGGGGAGAAAGGGGGAAACAGGTCTCCCGGCTCCAAGACGATGTGCTCATCATCCTGCCAGCGAGGAATGGGAGGAGGTTGAGGGCCATTAACGGGTCCATCCAGAAGCCACTCTTCCTTGATAATTCCAGCTAAGTGAAAGCATCTCATTGGGTTAGGGACCACCAGTTGGCAAAGAGTCAGCTGGAGAGCGGAGGGTTGGGGCAGCCGTGGAAGTGGATTCCCACCAGCTCAAGGCCCAGAGAAAAGAAAGAACAGGACAAGAAGGAGAAAAATGTTCCAGCTCTTCTCCGTTCTTCTAGAGCCCTTGCCAAGAAGCCTGGGAGCTGGCCAGGAAGCTTCAGGATTAAGCCCTGGGGCCCTCCCGCCATTGCCTGTAGCTGCTCCCGTGGCCTTCCTAGGGGAGGAGGAAAGTCAAGAGCTACCTTGATCCCCCTCAGAGAGGCGAACGATTCCTGGCCGGGCCTCAGAGCTATGATGTCTCCTTCCACCAAGAGGCTAACTGGCAGGTTGACCAGATGTCCATCTCTGTAGGCCCAGTGCAGGGACCAGGATGGCGCAAAGGGCATGTGGAGGTCTGGGTACATGGCATCCGGCCACTTGATCTCCTTGCCATCCCTGAGTGCATCTGACAAAAACGGAAGGAGGAAAAGCGCCTTGCCCACAGCTCCATACACCAGCCCTCCAGCAGCACACACCGGGGAGTGCAGCCTGCTCTCTCCTTCCTTTCCCAGAAGGCTGGCCGCAGCCCACACCATTCACTCCGACTCTCCTAAGGTCCCTTCCCCTGTGAAGCCTTTCCCACCGCTCCAGCCCAGGCGCCGCTGCCACCTCTGAACCCCTGAAGCTTCTATTGTATGTAGCCCCTTCCACGCAAATTTATTTCACAACCATGGCTGCGGGCTTTGAGGGGTGCAAAGATCAAAGAAGGCACAGTCCCTGCCCTTGAGGAGCCATAGCCAACAGGAGCGATGTATGTGGGCAGATAAGAGCAAAGCAAGGCAAACTCGTGCTCAGAGCGTTAGGAAAGATCCCAGGGCTGCAGGAGCCCAGCGGGAGTTGATGCAATCGGAGGTGGCTTCAGGGCAAAAGGGAGCATTTAAGATGGGTCTTGAAGGATGGGCAAGGTCCGTCAGTAGGAGCTGAGGGAGGGAGGGGCGCGGCACGCAGTAGGACGGCAGGCCAGAGGCGCGGTGGTAGGGAAGTCCGCAGTGATAGTAGGACTGGGGAGCGGTTTTCAGGTGAGGATGAGGAGCAGGAGAAGCGGCTGGAGAGGAAGGCCGGGAAGCCTGGGCCAGAGGTTCTGGGATGCTCTGGTGAGCAAGAGGGAGCCACGGACGGTTCCTGAGCAAGAGACTAAGCTCTCGGAGAGCAGGGCCCATCTTTCTCAGTCACTGTTGTACTTCCTGTGCCTGGCATGTGGCAGCAACTAATTGGTCATTTCAGAATGAAGTGACTTCTTCTCACTTAGCATATATTTGTTTTTTCTTTATCTTTTTAATGTCTATTTTGAGAGACAGAGAATTAGTGGGGAAGGGGCAGAGAGAGGGAGATACAGAATCTGAAAACAGGCTCCAGGCTCTGAGCTGTCAGCACAGAGCCCGATGCAGGGCTTGAACCCACGGACTGTGAGATGATGACCTGAGCCGAAGTCAGATGCTTAACTGACTGAGCCACCCGGGCGCCCCTTGTTTGTTTTTAATGATTTACAAGACCATGTGCCCTTGGGAAGTGGGAACCACCATCTCTCAGAAGAGCCTAATACCCGCCAATCCAGAGCCAGGGCTTAACCACTACCTGAATGAAAGGACAAGCAGAAATCTGACTGGGCAACTCCCTTCTTTAGGAACAGGGCTGCTCCATTTGGGTCTCCTGGCTCCGGGCCCCCAACCCTGATCCTTACAGGTCTTAGACTTCTCTGGCTCATCTTCCCACCTGCCCTGGCCCAGTACCACCCAACAAGACAGACGTGGACGGGAAATCTTGGGTGATCTCCTGCCCAGAGAGGGTCTCCTCGGTTAGTCTCCCACCGTTAGCAAGCCGTTAGCCTTCCTGCGTGCCGTGCCCAGGCCACTACCTGCATGAGCCTAGCTGTCCCTGGGTCTCACTGTCCTGCTCAAAAGAGGACAGGCCAGCCTTCTAACTCTCTTGATGCCAACAGCCACCAGAATGCTGACCACAGGCAATACCCGTGTGCTGGGCTCCTGGCTGGGCCTCAGGAGAAGAGCTCACAGGGCTCTGACGCATCCCAGGGCACCCCTTCCCACCCGGCACCCCTGACCCTTGGCCTCACCTTGGATTTGGTCAATGATCCCTCGGAGCCTCCGCTCTACCTCCCCGCGCTTCAGCCGATCTTGCCGCCCGATGAGGATGAGGTTGAGAAGCAGCAGGAGGAACAGCGCCGAGGCGCTCACCAGCTCTGCCCCGTGGCTGCCAGGAAGGAGTGAAGGGGGTTCTAGCAGGGAGAGGGGGAGAGGGGCGCCCCAACTCGGCCCCAGCCCCATCTGAAAAGAGTCTCTTGTTCTTATGCTGAGAGCAGCCAGCCAAGGGACTGAGGATTCCTAACAACCTGGGCATGGAGTTGGGGGGGGGGGGGCGGAGGCAGGGGCGGGGCTAGGCGGGCGCTCACCTGCCCGCTGGCTGGCCCCCGTGGCAGCCCAGCAGCAGCAGCACCGCCAGCAGCATGAGCGAGGCTCCGGGCCAGTGGAAGCAGGAGCAGCGGTTACTGTGGTGCAGGAAGCTGTTCCTCCACATCTCCTGGGGGGACGGGGCGGGGGGGTAGTGAGGGGCCCCGGGAAGGAGCCAGACGCAGCCTCCTGCCAGAATCTGGCTGCCTTCTTCCCACACCCGCCTGCCCCTGCCCCTGTCCCAGCCCCCCGCCCCCCTCCAATCCCCCCCCCAACCGGGGTTGCCTCTGTCCCGCTGGGCTCCTGTGGCAAGTGCAGGGTCACGGGCCAATCACAGGCCTGAGCACGGGCCTCCCGCGCCTCTCCGCCATCCCACCCAGGCTCTGGGATCCCAGTGAAGAAGCTTCCTTCACCTTCCACGTGAGACATTTCTTCCGTTCTTTCAGGTGTCCTTCCAGAACTGATTCCAGCTGCTCCTTCAGGATGCTGAGGGCCTTCTGGGTAGACAGGCCCAGGGCCAAGGGCGGCTCGCCCTGGAGGGAAGCAGGAGGCCCTCAGCATCTCTCTGGGGGCCCCAGGTCACTGCCCGGAGTGGCCTGCCCTCTTGCCTCCCCTCAAGTCCTCCCTCCGCTTCCTCCACCAGCCCCGGCCCTCAGGGTGTTTGGTCAAATCTCCACCAACTTAAAAATCCCCTACTCCTCAAGGCCAAGTTTAAAACAGAAACAGACATGCAACTCTCTCAACTCAGGGTTTCCTAACCCACCTCCAAGGCCATCAGCATCTCCCACCCCTCGCACCGACTCACCCCTCATCTCCCATCTACCTCCACTGTCATCTTTCTATTTCCTGGGGCCGAAAAATAGTGTGTTTCTCAGCGGGGAGAGGAGAACTAACAAAGAGACGCTAGCTCTTCATTGTTCCTACTAAAAGCATTTAGAAAAAAACCCCACGATCTTCTGTTTTCCACCATTTCACAGAAGGGAGGATGGTCCAGCATCAGGAAGGCCACGATCTCAGACAAAAGACAGCTGCTCCCAGGAAGGGGACCTGTCATGTCACCGAGGGTCCTGGACAGCACGGGACCACCCACGTTCTCCTGTGTGACCCCAGCCTGGCCTCTCCTTATTGATAGCCCCAATCCTGGGCTTCACTCCTGGGTTCTCCTTCTCTGACTGGCGTTTCTTTCCTGTGCATCCACCCCAAGGCCTCTTAACAAATTCATGCAAGTTTCCAGGACGACCTCAGCCCCCATCACGGAGTCCATCCATCACCGCCAGGCTTACCATTCCTGAACTTTACCTCTAGCCTGACTACTGCCCTGCATTCTGGCCTGTTTACTCAACTGCTGTACTCTGTTTCACAGGGACTAGGTGTGGATTCGTCCAAAACCCTGGAATGTGGCACTTCCGGGCCCAGACAGCACAGTGCCTGCGGCAACCCCCTCCCCGCAGTCCTTCCTTCCCTTCCCCCTCCCCAGTCTCTACCTTTCCCAAACCAAATGCAACATCCAGCCGCAATAGCAGACATCAGATCAACTGACCCCGTTTATCTCTCAAATCAAGCCCAGACTCCAAAGCATGATCTGTGATCTGCCCGTCTCTCCAGCCCCCTTTCCGGCATCTCTCCCACCTCTGACGCAAGCCATGCTCTTCTAGCTCATGGCCGAGTACCTTTCTGCATTTTCCTACTAACAGCACAGCGCCTGCCCCAGACAGCTCTTACTTCCCTTTCAAGGCTCAGCTCAAATATCATCCGCCCTGGGAAATTTTCCCAAAACCGAGGGCTGCACTTCCGGGAGAGGTCTGCATTCCAATAGCACCCTGGGCAACCTGGCTCACAGTGTGCGTCCTGGAGAGCTGTCATTACAGATTTACTTGTCTGGCTCTCCCACCTGGCTGCCAGTTCCTTGAAAACAGGTACTGAACTCTTCCATCTCCACAGCCCTGCAGCCAACCGCCAAGACGGGGCCTGGCACACGGCAGCAGCTCAGTGAACACTTGCCGAATGAATGCACACATGGCTTCGGGGATCCCGGTGACATCTCCATCTGGGGTTGTCAACCCAGGATCTCTAGCAGAAACACCTGCAGCTTCTAAAAAGGTGGATGTCCAGGTCCCACCCCAATTCCACCCCTAGGTCGGGGATCCTGGGAAAAAGAACACCCCCCAGGAAGAACTGAGCAGGGGGCAGGGGAGGGGAGGCCCGGGGTGGGGAGAACCGGGCTTTTCCCAAGGCCATCCCCAGAGCACCAGTGTGAGCTTCCACCAGGAAAGGGTCTTGAGCAAAAGGAGCAAAGCCCTGGACTTGGGGCATCAAGAAAGGGACTAAGGTTATCTACTGAGTCCTGACCAAGGGTGGCTGAGCTGGTGACGCTCTCGGTGCCTTGGCTCACTGCCTCCCCTACTCCACATCTGCCTTCCCCGGGGTCTGCCCTGGCTTTGCCCACTGACGTTCCAGACCCCCTCCTCTGTGTCTGTCTCCATCCCCAGCCCTCTCCTTGGTAGCCTCGCCCCTCACAGGACACACGTCTCCATGACTAGAAGGGGCTAGTGTCCTCCTTCCGGTCAGTGCCCCCTGGCTGCAGACCCGCCCAGGGGGGGCCCACCTGAGTGGAGCCCCCACACTGGCCCGTCGCCAGCTTTCTCAGCCAGAGGAATGAGGACGGGCTCCAGAGCGAACGTGGCCCCAAGACTTCCCAGATCCCTTGCCTAAATCTCCCCTAATCTCCGCTCTCCATGCTGGCTTTGGGGGATTACACAGATAAGAGCTGCTTCTTCCCAGAGGGGATAACTGGGCATTTCAGCTCAGGAAGAAATGGCCCTCTGGGCAGAGGGCCTATACCCCAGCATGGGTAAATACTGTACTCCGCCTCCCTCTGGCAGAGCTCCTGGGGCCTTCCTGAAAAGCCGTGGTCCAGGACAAATGAGCGTCGGGGAAGGCTCAGGTCTGCACATCTGTGTCCCTGACTCCTGACGAGAAAGTCTCCTGCATGGGGTGGGGGGAAGGAAGAAAGGAAAAGGGGACCAGAGGCCTTCTCGTGTCTAAGGGGCTGGCCCAGGAGGTGCTGGGTGTTACCCAACTCAGGGAAGAAGAGGATTTGGAAAGGCACAGCCACTGTCCACAGGGCCTCCCATAACCCCTTCCACCCCTGCCCACTTCTCCCCTCCCCCCCCCCCCCCCCCCCCCCCCCCCCCCCCCCCCCCCCCCCCCCCCCCCCCCCCCCCCCGGCTTTATGAGCTCCCTCTCTGCAGGGGGCAACTTGAAGCTTCCCCAGGCGGACTCGCCAGGGCCAGGCCTCCAGAAAACCTCCCAGAGGCAGGCAAGGGCTGGCCTGCTGAGGTGGAAAGGCTGCCTGGCCAAAGAGATGGGGATTCGGCAGGACAAAGGGGAGGGCTGGATAAATCCCAGGGGGCTGCAGCTCACGTGGGAAGCTGCTGGGTTTGGGGTGCGGACCATGCTCAGGAGGGCAGGGAAGGGGTGAGAGGAGCAGCCAGGGAACCAGGGTGGTGCCCCTTCCTCCAGCCAGGCCTTTAGCCCTTGGACACCAGCAATTCCCCTCTGCCTGCCCTGTGGCTGTCCTGACATCCGCTGCCTCATTTCAGGTGCCCCCCAAACCCAGCGCCTCCCCTTCCACAACCCAGAAACTGATTCCCTCTCTCTCTCTGCCCCCAGGCTCCTAGGACTTGCACACTGCTGCTCTCCAGGGGTGGGAGGCATTGGGCCAGAGGGTGGCAGATGCTCCTGGGGCAGGGCCAGCAGAGGCCTGCGGAGCCGACTTTGTGCGTCTGCCCACGCGTGTTGTGTCTGGCCAGGAACACCAACTCCAGACTGGCGATTAAAGACAGCACAGCAGAGGAAAGGTAGCCATTCTGTAATTACGCGATTCCTGAAGAAAGGGCCTGCCCGTACAGGTAGGCCCTGGGGCGAGGACACAGCCTTCTGGACCAGCGTCCTCTGCCTGCCCCACCCACCCCCCTCTCAATGCCATGGCCCCTGGCTGACATGGAGCGGCAACACCTCACCCGTCTCCAGCAGGAGAGCCCGGTTACAGGGAAAACCACTGTTTACTCTCACTGCCCTTTCCCCGCTGCAGCGTGAGAGCCAACGCTGAGGACCCGGGCGGAACCTGGGCATTTTCAAGGGAAATTAAGAAAGGGCCCTGCGCGAGCGGGCCCTGCCGGCCTTTCTCGATGTGACGAGCGAGGCTGGTCCCAGTGCAGAGACTGCACACGGATGCATATGGCAGACTTGAGAAAGAGGGACCCGACTCGCACACTCGCCACCTGAAGGTCTGCTTTTCTTGCCCACAGGCCCAAGGAGGGTGAGAAAAGGTGCCCCCGGCCTTAAGTATCCACAGGGAGGAAGAGATTCTTCCTGCTTCCCAGATGCTCAAAATCTCCCACCCGGCCCCACCGCCAGACCCTCCCAAGAGGGCCCTGGGTGAGGAGGGATGGCCAGTGGAGATCTCTGCACCGGAGAGATTTGCACTTCATGCGATGCGTGCTGCGAAGAAGCATTCCCATCCCGCGGCTTTAAGTGCTCGGGCTCAGCTGGACCCAGCAGAGAAGCCTGAGCCCCTCGGAAGCCCAGGCTCAGGAGACGCTGGCCACAAACGCCCCTCATGAGCTGGGCTTCTCCTGCCTGCCCACCATCAAAGGGGGGAGCGCATGGCGATTTAAAGGAGCAGGAGGGTGGGGAAAGGACTCCATCCGTCAAATCAGAACTGTAAAAAGAAATCTGCTACTGAATAGGACCAGCTCTAGGGGCCGGACGCTTAGCATCTGGGTCAGTCTAACGAGCTTTTCCAGAACCAACACCCCTGAGAGCTCCCACATCGCCTTGGTCAGGTTTCCCAGGTGGCCCAGAGCCACAAGCCCCTAGTCCCCAGCCCTGATCCTTTCAGGACCCCTCATAGGTCCACACTGCCTGCCCTTTTCCTTCCCACTCCACCTATTTGGGGAGCAGAATCCAGGTCCCAGAGGCTCAGGTAGATAGGTTACAGACGGTGACCCTTAGCCTTGACAACAGCAGATAGCCACTAATTAGAACTGGCTGGCCCCTGAGCCAAGTCCCCAGGTCACAGCTTCCGTGGCCAGTGCAGGTGGCGGGGGACCCACATAGTGCCTGAATCACTGAAGCCGGGGGCGGGGGGATCCTTTCTAGTGGCCATGATAAATCTCTTCTGAGCTTGGCCAGACACAAATCGGCCTTGTCTCCCCAGGCAAAGCCAAGCCTCAAGCTTCTTCCTCTTCCGGGCGCATGCATGCTGACCTTGGCACTTTGACCCATCGACCCACCTTCTTCCTCCCGCAGCCCCCCAGGCTGAGGAAGAAATCAGCCTGGGCCTGACCCATGTGATCCGGCAAAAAGTAAAAATAAAAGAAAAAGGAAAAAAAAAAGCCCCCTTTCAGGCCCCAAGGAGAGTTGGCATCCAGGCCCAGGGCTTCCTGTCGCCTGTGTGTGGAGACCCAGGTCCCAGCATAACTCGACAGGATGTCCCGCTGGGACACTCGGCTCCCGTCCTGCTCTGGGTGACTTGGGAGCCCGGCTGGCAGCTCCCTAGACACACGGGCACTGTGGCTCCCATCCTGAGCCTCCTTCCTCAGTCCCAGCGACCTCGTAATCTGAGCTCCCTCCGGTTCAGCACCCATCTTCCCATCTTCGAGACTTGTGCAAATTGCTAAGGCAAAGCCGTGCACCCAAAGCAGAGAACAAGGCGCTTGTAACAGAAATATAAAACCAAGTTGGCATACTCACTTTGATGCATTTGCCCTGATGGGGCATCCATAGCTCTGTCTGCTTAAAGAGCATGGGGCAGAGCTTGAGCCACAAGAAGTCAACTACAGAACTTCCAACACCACCCTCAAGGAGAGAGGCGAAGAGGCAGGAAGAGGGAGAGGGAGAAGGTGAGAGGAGAGAGAAAGAGAGGAGAGGGCTGGGGAGCTGGGAGCCGGAGGAGCCGGAGCCGAAGTGGAGCCGTGCTGCAGAGGAGAGGATCCGTGCCTGCTGATTAATTCAGCCTATTTCCAGTCACGCTGCAGATTTAGGGAGGGAGGAGGAGGCAGGGCTGCAACAGCAACGTGGGAGGGAGGGAGAGGCGAGCGGGAGGGAGGAGGGAGCCGGGCTGGGAGGAGAAAGTTTGTAGATGCTCTGCCTGGTGCCCAGGAGCTTGGCCCATTCATCAGAGGCCACGGAGGGGTGAGCGGAGGGGCAGCCATGGCCGTCCATGCATGGGGAGGATAAGCCATGCAGGGGATGGCAGCTGGGACCTGGGGCAACCGTGGCACCCAGGGTACCTGGACTCTCTCCCCAGACTCTCCCTCCTTGGCCCCCAACTCACTGGGCAAGGTAGGCACCCGCCATCCATGAGAGGGCCCCTAAATCGCTCAGAGACTCCCCGTATGGAGCCACGCCAGCGCCAGCTCTTCCCACAGCTCTAGCTGCAGGAAGGAGGGGAGAGGGGACTCGCCAGATATTAATAGCAGCACATCCGCGTGCAGGGGAAGGACGGGCCATTGAGAAGTCTGGAGCAGTGGCTTCTAAGAGGCAGAGCAGGGGGCCGGAATCTAGCGGAAGAATCCAGGGGAAGAATCCAGCAGAAGGGGGAGGAGCCGGCAGACAGGAAGGGCTTCTGAGGATTCCAACACCCTCCCACCAGGTTGAGGCGAGGGACCCCAACAGCAGAGATCGGCCAGCGGCTGATAAATATGCAGTCACGTTTAGACGCACCTGCCAATGAGCTTCTGGGACAGGAGACCCCTGCAGACATGGGGGGCCTCATCTCCCAGCCAGTGACCTGGGGCTCCAAGAGCACTTGGACCCCGAACTTGACACAGGGGCAGCTCTCAGCACAGACCCCCAAAAGGCCGTGGGAATGGACCACAAACTTCTCAGCCTGGGTCTGGGCCACCCTCAGGAAGGGGCTGTAAAGCCCCAAGGGAGAGGAAGCAGCCAGCAGGTCCAATAACTAGAGAGCCTGAGCACTTTTCTCCAGGGCCTTGTTTCCTAGACAACACCAACAACACCATCGCCACCGTCTCCAGCTGAGGGGAGGGAAAGAGAGAGCCTCAGCTGAGTTCAAGTCCTCCTCTCCCTTCCCCCCTTCTCTAGCATAGCTCCCTCCCTGCCCCCCCTCGTCTGCCAAATCCCGATCTGAACAGGAGCAGAAAAGGAGCAGCTGGGCAGTCCAGAGGTGAAGGGCAGGAAGTCTCCATGAGGTGCAGGCCAGGGGGAGGAAGAGACAGCAGGCCAGGGAGAGACGGGCGTCCCCCTGTCCCCTGCAACCAGGAGACACTGCCCCTTAGCTTTCTACCAGGGTCCTGCTCTGTGGGCACCACAACAAAGCAAACACTCCCTGCTGTGCAATGGGCCCTGGAAAGAACAGCTCACAGGGTCTAACCCAGCGGCTCAGGGGGGCCCCAGCACAGCCCTCTCCCATCCCGCCCCCCTCCTACACTGCCCACCTCAGGAGGGAAAAGGGCAGCGCTGTACCCAAGAAACAGAAGCCCAGATGCTCACTGCCACAGCAGCTCCACCACAGTGGACTGGGGGCGGAGGAGATAAGGTTCTGATGGGGACAGTGAGGACCGGTAGGTCCTGAAGTGGGGAGGGGGAGCAAAAACTCAATCAGCAACAGCCAAGCGGATCCTGGGCTACAGCCAGGGAACGGCAGGCCCTTTCCATCAACTTCCACCACCCAGCTCTCTTTGTTCCCACGCTTCCTTGAAGCCCTGACTCTTGGAGGCCACGGGGGGCGATCTTTACAGGCCCGTGTACACGACTCACAAGGCGCCTCTGGTGGAAATCTTGTCTGGCTCTGTTTCTTAGCTGCTTGTTCAATCAGTTCCTCAGCTGGACTGTAAGCCTCTCCAAGCCAGGGGCTACCTCCCCCAGGCCGGGAGTGCCTCCAACCCAAAGGAGGTATTCCACGAATGTGCCTGATGATGCTTCCAGTCCAGGACACCTCTCTCCGGAAGGACAAAGACGAGGGTAAAAACGGTCCCTGAGACTTAACCGTCTTGGGCTCTCGAGCGTTCTTACTCAGGCCTGAGAGAGAAACCAGCCTGTAGGCGGGATCACAGAACTGTGTTTCCCCAACTCACCAGGAACCCAGTGTTTCAGCAACAGGCTGGAACCAGAGGACAACACTGTTCTCTGTTGAGACACTCAGCCTCACTCAGGCAGGCCACCACGTCACACAATATCAAAGCTTCTAGGGGGTGCTTCCCTGGAATTGAGCAGTGCACAGCTCTTGCAGCTGTGCACTGCGGCCTTGCACCCAGGCTAGGGGAGAAGCAAATGGAGCTTTTCCTCTGTGCCAGTCCTACTAGGATGGACCCTGTAGAGCAGCCAGGGGTGTCTGTGAACAGGACACTGAACATACCTGCTTCAAGTTCAGGCCCACAAGCCTGTTCCACAGCTGGCCCAGAGGCATGTGAAGCCTGGAGCTGAACGAGTTGGCAGTCAGCCAGGCTCCACCAGGGACCAGCGTGTGGACCCACAGCTCCCTTTCCAGCCCTTCCAAGATCTCTTTGGCAGGAAGATCACTATCCGTAAGTTCAAGTTGATAAATCTTTCCTAAGCCCTCGCTGCATGCCAGGCTCTATGCTGGAGCCACGGACACTGCGATCGAGAGGGGCAGATCCTTTCAATACCGTGTGGCAGGGACCGTGGCAGAGGGACTGTGACTGCTGGAAAGAGGGTCCTCTGGAGAGGAGGGAGGATTTAGCAGGAGAAGGCGATGGCTCTTGAAGAATCGCAGGAGTTTGTCAGGAAAAAAAAGTAGGAGCCTAAATGTGGATGGTGTGCCCAAACGCTGAAGCATTCAGAATTACTAGTGCTAAAGGCCAAGGCGGGGGAGGCTGGGGACACCGGGCCAACAAGCAGCAGTGGATTACAGTCAGGCTTTGGCCACCACACTCAAGGTTGCAGCAGGTGGCGCGGAGTCACTGGTGACTTTTAAGCAGAGGGGACAAAAGGCGGTCTCTGTATTCTGGATACCTTTCTCTGACAGCAAGCAGAGGAAGATCAGGGACAGAGGGCCCCGTGGGAAGCTGTGGCAGAAGTCCAGGCAAGAGACGGAAGGACCTCTGCTGGGGCGCTCTTCGTCACGGGAGAGGGGTATCTGACTGAGGGCAAACGGTGCCAGGAGAAGGCAGTGTACCTGGAGGCTGGGAAGTGTGCCTGTGGTAGGGGGGGCGGGGGTGACCTCGCCGATGCCTGGGCCTCCTGGCTCCTCACCTCCAGCTGGTTACGCAGCTGTGTTTGGAGTCTGACCGGGGAGCTCTTCCCTAACCACAGAGAGGGTGCCCGACAGTACTCAACACGGCTCGGCAGGTTGGGGCAGAGCCCCAGCAAAGAGCAAACAAACGAAATTACACACCCCTGGGCAAGAAGTGGAAGCCTGGCTCGGAGCCAACCCAAATCAGAAACCTGCTCCCATGCCGCTGTGCCAATCGGTCTCCCCCTGGTCCTCTGCTCCCAGCCCCCCCGAGCGCTTCCCAGCCCAGGACGGCACCCTCGGCGGGGAGGGGTGTCATCAGCCCACACCCCAATCCTCAGAGCCACACGCACCTCTCTCACTGTTGGTTTAAAGCCCCCCAGTGGGCCGCCCCCCCACCCCCCGCAGGCAAACACAAGTAGGGAGCGTCCAACAGAGACACACAGACGATACTCATAGGGGACAGAGCATGGCCTACCACGTGCTTCTCCTTCAGGTCCATGGGCCCAGGCTACTGCAGGCATGCCCAGATGAGTGTGGTCACCCCCAAAAGGAAGGCTCCTCCCCAGCATGTACAAGGCCCAGTGACTCTGTCACAGTCACGGCATCTGGGGAGAGAGATGGAAGAGATGCCATGAGTCCGGGTTGTTGAATGATGGTGTCGTTTATACAACAGAGCGCCACGTGGGCAAGACTTGACCCCTGGGCACCAGAGCCCGGCCGGGCCTGCCCAGGGCACGCTGCAGGGGTGAAGTTTCCTCTCCTTGAGCCCTCCTTTCCGGAGGCACACTGGGTTT
The DNA here is from genome assembly GCA_004023785.1 of Mungos mungo. Classification (NCBI taxonomy): domain Eukaryota; kingdom Metazoa; phylum Chordata; class Mammalia; order Carnivora; family Herpestidae; genus Mungos; species Mungos mungo. Next base: position 57,495 of record PISW01003122.1, on the reverse strand, counting down.
TGCTCCTCATGTACTCTTACTTGCAGACTTCGGGCAAGCAGGAAAAATCTCGGTTTCTCAGTTTTTTAAAAAGTGAAGATAAGGGGAGTCTGGCTGGCTCAGTTGTGAGTTCGAGCCACATGTTGGGCATAGAGATTACTTAAATAAATAAAAACTTAAAAAAAAAAGGATTAGGGAAATTCATTCATTCATTCACTCATTCTAAGAATAAATAAAAGTTAGGGGGCACCTGGCTGGCTCAGTTGGTAGAGCGTGTTTCTTGTGATCAGGGTTCGTGAGTTCAAGCCCCACATTGGGCATGGAACTTACTTAAAATTTATTGATTGATTTATTTTAATGTTTTTATTTATTTTTGAGAGAGAGACAGCGCGAGCAAGGGAGGGTCAGAGAGAGAAGGAGTCAGGATCTGAAGATAGGCTTCGGGCTCTGAGCTAGCTGTCAGCACCGAGCCCGACCCGGGGCACGAACCCACGAACCGTGAGATCATGACCTGAGCCGAAGCTGGACGCTTAACCCACTGAACCACCCAGGCACCCCCCTACTTAAAATTTTATAAAAATGTTTTGTAACAAATAAAAAAAAGTGTGCATTAAGGTAAACTGGACGCCACCCCATGTGCCCACAAACACGCTCCCCCACATACACATAGACCCATGTGTCATTTCGCCGAACCTGCCGTGTGCTGTGCTGCCACATACCTACCAGGACAGGTGATCCAATCAAGACGACAATCTGGAAAACGGAGACTGGCCCTACCTCCCCACACAACCCCTGCCCATCGCCCATCCGTGTCGGCAGCCAGCACCCTGCAATGGTTTCAGACCAGGGAGCGTTTGGGTAGCGTGCCAGTGAGGAATCTGGTTTGGTGCCCAGTGCCTACTTGTGGAGAAAGCACCAACCTGCTGACTAGGGCAGTTCTTTCTGGGGCCTGTAGCAAAGCCTTGTTGAGAGGAGCTGGTCAGAAGCCCAGGAGAAATGATCCATAAAAGAGCTGTCTAGAAACAATAAAAAAAAAAGCTGTGTCCAGAGGACCCCAGTCAGGAGGCCTAGGCTCTACAGCCGCCAACTCCACTCCGAGACCCCGTGTGATGCCTCGCAAGGCGGCACCAGGGCTGGCCCGCGCCTGCACACCTCTCCCCACACCTGCCTTTGCAGCCGAGGCTGTCAGAGCTGAGCAAGCCAGCCCCAGAGGGCCAGAGACAGAGAGTCGAGGCGGCCTCACAGCGCAGTGACATTTGGTCCTTGGCAGTCGACTGAAATGGGATCCTGAGAGGCTGAATCTCCAAGGCCGCTCTGACTCACGCAGCCCAAGCCCTGTTTACCAGTACAGGGCAAGCTCCCCGTGCGCCCTGTCCCAGCAGGAGCTGGATGAGCAAGGCACCAGAAGCCAGAGGGGGATTGTGCTTAACTCCTTCTGCCAACACGACGCGAATGAAATGACTCCGTGGCCAGCTGGAACCACAGCGTTCAGAGAGGGCAGCCAGGAGCAGGACATTTTTCTAAGAGTCTCTGTTTTCCCATCGCTCCATACGTGGGATTCTGGGAAAGAGCAGTCCTCAACTGCCTGATCTGAAACCAGCAGCTAGATCCTTAAAGGGCCAGTTCTATCCCCTTGTGCAATGTGAAAGAAAGCACAGGCTTCAAAGCCAAATACCCCAGTTCAAATCCTGGCTCCAACATGTATCAAATGCAAATGAACTTGGCAAATTACTTGTCTCTCTGAGCTTCAAGGTCCTTGTTCATAGAATGATGTCTATTTCACAAAGAAGGAACAAGAATTACATAAAATATTATATGCAAAGGGTCTAGTATAGTATTTAGCATATGGTAGGTCTTAATAAATACTTTCACTACTATTACCAGGAAACAAGAAATAAGAACAAAGTGCCACCTAGGTGAAGAATAAAGACTCAAGAGGCGCCTGGGTGGCTCAGTCAGTAGAACGACGACTCTTGATCTCCGAGTCATGAGTTCAAGCCCCACACTGGGTCTAGAGCTTTTTTTCTTTTTTTTAAAGGAGGGAAAAAAGGAGAAAAAAAGAAATGAGAGGCATAAAGATTACAAAGAAATATGTAAAACTGTCTTTATTTGCAGAAGGCTTGATCATATATGAAAAAAATTCTAAGAAATAGAACACGTAACTGTGCAAGGCTACAAGATACAGGTCAAAATATAAATTAAATGTCTATATGCTATAAGGAAATATAGGAAAATAGAACATTTTAAATATCACTTACAATAGCACCAAAAAAACCCCCACAAAATACTTAGGAATGACTTTTTAAAATATGTATGTTAAGGGGCGCCTGGTTGGTTCAGTCAGTTAAGTATCTGACTTCAGGTCATGATCTCACAGTTTGTGGGTTTGAGCTCTGCATTGGGCTCTGTGCTGACAACTTGGAACCTGAAGCCTCCTTCAGATTCTGTCTCCCTCTTTCTCTGCCCTTCCCCTGCTTGTTCTCTCTCTCTCTCTCTCAAAATAAATAAACATTAAAAATTATATATAGGGGTGCTGGGTGGCTCAGTTGGTTAAGCGTCCAACTTCTGCTCAGGTCATGATCTCACGGTTTGTGGGGTCGAGCCCCACATTGGGCTCTGTGCTGACAGCTAGCTCAGAGCCTGGAGCCTGCTTCAGATTCTGTACCTCCCTCTCTCTCTGACCCTCCCCTGCTCACACTGTCTCTCTCTGTCTCTCAAAAATAAAATAAAAAACATTAAAATTTTTTAAAACATTATATATATTTAAAATTATATATGTGTGTGTGTATATATATATAAATATATATTTTATATATATATATAAAAGGCCTATACGCTGTTGAGAGAATTCAAGACGTAAATAAACAGAGAGGTATACAATGTTCATGGATTGGAAGACTCAATAATAACATTTAATGTTTAAGTAATTAAAAGTAAAATTTATATTAATATATTTGTGTTTATCATTATTAATATCCATACACACCCTACTGGAATGCCTAAAAAGAAAAAGACTGACAACATTTAGTGTTGGTGAGGATATGAACCCATAAATTGCTGATGGGAATGTAACATGGTACAACCACTTTGGGAAACATTTTGGCAGTTTCTAATAAAGTTAAGTATACACTCACTACATATCCCAGTGATGAAAAGATACTTCCTCTAAAAGGACTGTATACAAATGTTCATAGCATCTTTATTCAAAATAGCCAAAAACTGGAAACAACCCAAATGTCTGTTCACCCATGAATGAACTGTGGTATATCCATACACTGGAATTCTGCCCAGCAATCAAAAAGAGAAGGAGGGACTGATACATACAACAATGTGAATCTCAAAAACATTTGCTGAGTGGAAGGAGCATAAAAGAGCACATAGCATATGATCCCATTTATATAAAATTTAGAACAGGTGAAATTAATCTATAGTGACAAGCAGGGGAGGGGTTGCGGGGAGTCATGGGGAGGGAAAGGGCACTGGGGTCTTTTGTTCAGTATCTTGACTGTGGGGGTGGTTACAAAGATGTATATTTTTGTCAAAACTCTTTGAACTACATACTTAAATAGGTGCACCCTATCTTGTGGAAATATTGCATCAGTAGAGTTGATTTCTAAAAAGTAAGGTGGATCTGAGATCCAATGAAACCAGCTCTACCAACCTCTAAGATGCCTAGCACATGCAAGATTCGGTGGCTATAAGAGAGAAGCGTTGGGGCGCCTGGGTGGCTCAGTCAGTTGAGCGTCTGACTTCGGCTCAGGTCATGATCTCACAGTCCATGGGTTTGAGCCCCACATCGGGCTCTGTGCTGACAGCTCAGAGCCTGGAGGCTGCTTCTGATTCTGTGTCTCCCTCTTTCTCTGACCCTCCCCTGCTCACATTGTCTCTCTCTGTCTCTCAAAAATAAATAGAAAACATTAAAAAGAATTAAAAAAAAAAAAAAGAGAAGCGTTGATGAGGGAAGCAAACATTTATCAAGTGCCTACTGTATGTAATAACTGTATATATTTACTAAGTGTAAGGGATGGTCCTGCTTTGACAAAAGTATAAGATATGGTCCCTTCCCTAGAGGGATTTATACTATAGCCAGGTTTCAAATATTATGAGAAAATCTAACTAAATGCTCATGTTGGCATTGAAATACTAAATGAGAATTGCAAATTGGGACTGGCGAGGCCAGGGATCCCTTCCTGGAAGAAGCCAAGGCCCAAGTGGTGCAGTCAGGAAAGCTAAAGGAGAGAAGAGGGAGAACAAGAAGTCTCAACAAAGGCTTCAAGGAAGAAATGCACAGAGCCTTTTTGGGACACGGCATTCTCATCTGTTTGATTAGAGCAGAAGACCTCAGTAAGAGAGAAGAAATGAAAGGCCACATAGAGAGGGGAGTCAGGGGCTGAAATATACAGGTGCTTGAAGGCCAAAAAAGTGACCCTGGGGAGTCGCTGAAGGTTTCTGAGCAGGTTCCAGTATTTTAAGAGGGTGAAGAATGGATCAGAGGGGGAAGGGAAAGAAATTACATGCAGAAGAGGTAGAAGAAAATTACAGTAATTTTGGTTTATCGTAACGAGTATCTAGACAAAGGCAGCATGGTAGCCATGGAAACAAAAAGACAGATGCTTCCTGCTGCCAAGTTCAGGTCCAGCATCAAAAAGAGCTAAGTGGGTGCCCAAGGTTCAGGTTGAGGGCGAGCTAAGGAGTTGGCTGTCCTTCTAATTCATTCCAGTACAATCTTCATTAGCTGTGCTGATACTCTAGCCATACCCAACACCGAGAAAGCACAATGCGGGGGCTTGTATTCAGCTGAATAGCTGTGCCCGAAGGGTACTAACTGATGGACTGACGTTCAGCTAGAAGAAGGCTTTTAATAATGAGCCTCGGGGTTCTATCCTTGGTGGCGTCCTAATCAATATTTTTATCAATGACTTGGGTAAGGAAACAGACGGTGCGCTAATCAAATTCTCAGATAGCTTAAGTCTGGAAAGGAGATCAAAGTCAAGATCCAAGAAGATCTCAACAGGCTGCCCCTAACAGATTCAATTTAACTGTAATAGATTCAATATTATGTCCTATGTTTAGGTTCAAAACCTATTGTATAGGGGCGCATGGGTGGCTCAGTAGATTAATCGGCCGTCTGTTCATTTTGGCTCCGGTCATGATCTCACGGTTCATGAGTTCAAGCCCTGCATCAGGTTCTGTGCTCACAGCACGGAGCCTGCTTCGGATCCTCTGTCCCGCCTCTCTCCCCACCCCCTCTCTCTCAAAAATAAATAAGTGTCAAAAACGATTGTGTAAAACTACTCTAAATGGCTTAATTAAGTGCAATTTTGATACAGGTGACATGGCCACCCAAGTTCATTCACAGTTAGGTTGCATTAACAGACACGCCACATCCCCAAAAACAGAGAGGTAAGTCTGAGTTTTGTACCTATCAGAACACACCTGGAATATTTTGTTCAATTGTGCATCACACACACTGAGCAAAGTGGGGAGCTTTCTGACAGCAGTGGACAGGTTGAGGGAATTCTGACACAGAATGCTGGAAAGAACTGAAGACAGTTAGCCGCTTGGCCAGAAGCACACCTGGTAAGAGCCGGTCTAGGAGGGCATGATGGCTGCCACATGAAAGAAGGGCCAGGTTTACTTACTGTACGGGGGACAGACTGGGACTCCACACAGGTGATATCTTTCACATAACGAGAACTGTATAAAAAATGGAACAGGCTGTCCTGAAAGGCAATGAGCTCCCCAGCACCAGAAGGATGCAAGCAGAGGCTAGGAAATTATGGAGATAATAAATACATCAGGGAGCAAATAAGAAAGGGATAACCTTTTATAATATCTTCTAATCCCGAGAGATCAAGAAATCCAGCAGCTTCTACATATGAAAAGATGCTCAGTTCCACTTGTAATAAGAGCCATTCACATTAGACTACCCCAAGAGAACAAAGTTGGAAAGGCATTCACCACCCAACTTCAAGGTTTATAAAAGCCACAGAAATCAAGGCAGTGTGGTATTGGCCTGTTTAATAGAGAATCCAGAAATAGATCCAGATATATTTGGCCAATTGATTTTTGAGAAGGCTGCAAGGCAATTCGGTAGGGAAAAGAAAGTCTTTTCAACAGACTACACTGGAAAAATTGAACATTGAGATAAAAAAAAAAAGGACGTGGAAATACAGCTTGCACTATATACAAAAATTAACTAAAAAAGGATCCTGTGCCTAAATGTAAAATTATAAAATTTCTAGAAGAAAACATAGGAGAAACTCTTGGTTTAGATATCTTTCCTCTTTTTGAAAAGTGTTTTTAAATATTTATTTTTGAGAGAGAGACAGAGACAAAGCATAAGCAGGGGAGGGGCAGAGAGAAAGAGAGAGAGACACAGAATGTGAAGCAGCCTCCAGGCTCTGAGCTGTCAGCACAGAGCCCTATGAGGGGTTCGAACCCATGAACCGTGAGATCATGACCTGAGCTGGACTTGGACACTCAACCGACTGAGCCACCCAGGGGCCCCTGTTTTTAAAAACATTTTTAAGTGTCTGTTTTTGAGAGAGTGCACATGTGGACGCATGCACACACACACGTGATTGGGGGAGAGGCCGACAGGGGGAGAGAAAATCCCAAGCAGCCTCTGCACTGATATGGGGCTTGAACCTGAGCAGATTATCGAGAGTTGTATGCTTGGGGTGCCTGGGTGGCTCAGTCGATTAGGTATCTGACTTCAGCTCAGGTCATGATCTCAAGGTTTGTGAGATCGAGACCCATATTGGGCTCCGTGCTGACAGCTCAGAGCCTAGAGCCTGCTTCGGATTCTGTGTCTCCCTCTCTCTGCCCCTCCCCTACTTGCACTCTGTCTCTGTCTCTCAAAAAAAAAAAAAAAAAAGAAAGAAAGAAAGAGAGAAAGAGAGAGAGAGTTGGATCCTTAACCAACTGAGCTGCCCAGGTGCCCCCAGGATTTTCTTTTAAAGGCTAATAATATTCCATTGCATGTATAGACGACATTTTATGTATCCATTCATCTATTGCTGGACACTGCTGCTAGGACCATGAGTGTACAAATAGCTATTTGAGCCCCTCTTTTCACTTCGTTTGGGCAAATATCCAGAAGGGGGAGGTTGCTAATTTTCTAAAGATGCATTTGATACATTCACATGGTTTGAAAATAAAAATATATACAGTAAAATTTCTTCCTTCCCACTCTTGTCCCTAGCCACTCATTTCCAGTTTATTCGTTTTTTTCTTTTGTGGGTTCTGCTTTTGGTATTGAACCTGAGAAACCTAAGCCAGGGACACCTGGGTGGCTCGGTTGGTTAAGGGTCCAACTTCAGCTCAGGTCATAGTCTCACGGTTCGAGGGTTTGAGACCCTCATAGGGCTCTGTGCTGACAGCTCAGAGCCTGGAGCCTGCTTCGGAGTCTGTGTCTCCCTCTCTCTCTACCCCTTGCCCACTCACACTCTGTCTCTTTCTCTCTCAAAAATAAAAACATTAAAAATTGTTTTAATTTAAAAAATAATAAAATGATCGATTTTATACAATTAAAAAAACCCCACCAACCTCTGGTTCTGATTTTGCAATTAGATCTGACTTATGTTTCTAACCAATACTCCCCTCTTTGAGTTCCATGTCAACTTCAGGGATATTTACACTCTTTGAAACGCACCTTTGATTTTCTCTCTAGTATATACCTTTTCCAGGTTCTTCCCAGTATTTTTCTGTTCACCTCCCTACTAAGGAATATTGCTATCATGAATTTATTTTTCAAAACGATCCTGAAATTAAGAAAACTGGGTTCAGGGGCACTTGGGCGGCTCAGTCAGTTAAGCGTCGGCCTTCAGTTCAAGTCACCATTTCACGATTCATGAGTTCAAGCCCCACATCAGGCTCTCTGGCTCTCTACTGTCAGCACGGAGCCCACTTTGGATCCTCGGTCTCCCCCTCTTTCTCTGAGCCTCCCCGACTCTCTTGCTCACTCTCAAAAATAAACATTAAAAACTGGGTTCATATAATGACACTGAGATTTCGGCTTCCCAAAGGCTGCTGTAAGCCCTGGAAGGGTCTCCTTCCCTTGGGCACCCCCGACTCCCCTACCACTTTGGTCTCTGGAGCTAGGGAAACCCAAAGCGATCAGTGTGACATGTGCGGAGCTTGAGGCAGGCGTCACGCCGAGTTTAAATCTGGCCCTTATCCTACTTGCCACACCATGTGACCAATTCTGTTTACTACTGGCTCAGCAGCCACAGGCAAAGCTTATTATTACACAAACCCCTGATCACCAAACCACGCATTCTGGCTGGCGGGTCAGTTCTGAGAGAAAAACATTCCTGTTTCGACTTTGGCCTACGCTTTCGTTCACCTGTGCTACTGGAAACAAATCCAGGCTTGAAAAGCAGGGTTCGAACAATCATTTTAAAGGAGCCTAGCTTTTAGGTGAAGAAAGACACAATCCAGGAAACAACGCTGACATGGTAACAAGGTAAAAAACACTGACACACATTTACCAGTGGAGAAGTGCCAATGGTGATCTGGAACTTTCTTACTTGGAACACCAGGAACGGGTTCAGAGGCTTTGTGTCTTTCCAACTCACTAGGGTTAAGAGCTCATACTTAACTCACCAGGTCAGGTTCTGAAAAGCCTTGGGTTTAGGTAGTTTTTGCATTAGCGCCCTTCCCCCTCCTTATAGGAACTGTTTCCCAAGCCCAACATCACGGACAGGGCAGTGGGACAGAACCAAAGTACTGTGACCTTCACTTCTCATTAGATCGGCAGGAGTTAAGCTTTCCGAAAGGCTGATTCTCAGCACTTGGAGCTGGCACTCCCTAGCAACTTCTCAAAATAGAAATGTGAAGGGCTTTCTGTTTTCTTCCATCTCACCGCCCAGCCCCAGCTCTCCCTCCCCCGGTCTAATCTTCTGATGTCGGGTCACCACAAACAAGGGGCAGGGTAGGGGTGGGGGGTAGGGGAAGTTCAAGGGCAGTTAATTCCCAATTATTTGGCGGCTGATTATCAAGAAGATGGTTTATACGGCACCTCCCTGGTCAAGGAACTGGCTCCGTGGGATCCACCAGTTTAGTTTCTCTATTTGAAGTTCTAACAAAAAGAACCAGTGCCGCAAGGATGTCAAAGCTAACCGGGCAGCTAAAATAAGACTCGCAGAGAATTTGTGGACTTTATTTGAATACGCTGCCCCTGTTCCAGGGTTAATAATAGGCTACATTCTGATGTGTTTGAATCTTTAGTGTGATTTTCAAACTTTTTTATCCCATGGACCATTTTTATTTGACTCTTTCGATGATGAACCTTATCTGTGCCGTTGCTTAAAAAAAAAAAATTTAAACTACCTGTTGGAATACTAAGATCAGCCCTTCTTTTGCCAAGATTACCATAAAGACATACTACAGGAGTATTTCTTCTGTGGCGAATCTCCACCTTTTTCTGCCTCTACACTGTTCTCATACAAGACAATCCATGTCCATAACACTACAATAACGCAATAGTGCCCCCCGAATGGAAGAAGAGGTGACCTTGCTCTGACTCCATCCCTTCTGCCCTCTCAACTGAGAATCACTGAAATCATTTGGCCTTATATCGAAAGACCACACAAATATTAATACAAGAAATCAGCTGGTGAACTACCTGCTGGTTACTTACAAATAACGAAGGCAAAAACGTATTAACAACCAAGTAATTGCTGATACCTGTGCTATATACACCCATACACAGAGATCCTCCATATACTCAGTATCCCCAATCACCATGCAAGATGCTCAGAGAAGTTAAGGAGCTTGATTTTTCAATCACACCTAGGAAACAACTGGTCTAGTGGATAAAGAACTTAAGAATCTGGACCTCAGAGCTCCAGTCCTGGGTCTAGGTGACTCTGGCCCCGCCCCTTTGCCTTTCCCAAAAGTTACTCTCCACCTTTGTAACATGAAAACATTACAACTCCTCCCTCCCCACTTCCGTCGTCTAAGAGGGCCCAGGGAATAATTGAAGTGTGTCACTAAAGCATGAGAAAACTATCATCTCCAATGCAAAAATTACATGCCCGAAGGAAACCAGATTCGGTGCAAAGCTCCCTCCTCTTTTTTTTTTTTTTTTTTTTCCCTAGAGCCGCACAAAAACTCGGAAGAGAGGGTGGGATGCAGCAGCACGTGACCAAATCAACGAACACGCCCAATGAAAGAAGGGCAAGGTTTCCCTGGCAAGTGGCACCGGGCACCGGGCACCAGGCAGGGGCTCACGCCCTGGCACACGAGGGGCTGGACTTCAGGGGCGTGCGGCAGGGGAAGGAGGGCACATCACAGCGGTCGGTTTGCAGGATGGCAAGTACTGTGTTCCTATAGTTGCTTCTAAGGAGTCTTTAAATGTTTCTGGAAAGATGGAAAGAAAAAAGGGGAAGAAAAAAAAAAAAAAGGCAGGGCAGGCTCCCACTGCACCGTCGCCGCTCAGGGTTGAGCCTCTCGGGTTCCGTCCGCCTGGACGCGGGACGCGGTTAGCACGAGGGGCCGGGCAGCAGCGGAGAGCGCGCGCCGCGGGGACAACGGTCTGACCTGGGGCGGGGGGTGCGGGCCCCCAGAGGCCTACAAATACACTGGGCGTCGGCGCTGGCAGCCCCCCTGCGCCAGGGCCCAGCCACGACAAACCTGGGGCAGGGATTCTTTGTTGGCAGGAGGCTTCGATCTGACGCGGGACCCCCGAGAGGCCAAGCCTGGACCATGGACAAGTGTGAGCACTTGGGGAAAGGAAATGGCCAGGAGCTGGAGGCAAGAGCCCGTCCCTTGACTCCCCCTCGAAGAAATCCCCAGAGGCCATTTCCTGGGTGCAGACCCCAGACTCCTCTCTCCTTGGCCAAGAATCCAGAGGACGTGTAAGGCCGAGCCCCACGCCCCCTGGCTTCCCCGCTCCCCTTGCTTCGAGCCGCTGGCCTTCTCGCACTTACCGGGGCCCAGGGGGCTGTCTTCCTTGCTCGCGTCCTCTTCCCTCCCAGCCCCCTCCTCACTTCACGTCCCCTCCTCCAGGGGCCGCAGCCATGTCCGTTGCTGGCAACTCTAAGGGGGCTTGCCTCCTTTCTCGGACAGCAGAGGCGCCGCTGGCAAGCTAAAGTTCTGGACGCCGATTGGTTGAAATCTGAGACGCGTGGAGATTCCTGGCTCCTTATTGGCTGTGATACGCGCTAGACTGTAGCTGAAACCGGCCCTCTGGGAGCCTGGCGGAATTAAACGCCGAGTGGTGCTGGAGGGAGAGTAGGGAGCCACTGTCCAGCCTTGGACATGTTGCTCTGGCGCTTTCAGGTCCAGAGGTCCTGAGTAGAGGCGAGGGCACGGCTTCCACCTCAATTACTTTCCCTACGTAATTATCTAAAAGAGATGGACAGAGCCCTGCCCCAGCCACTTTCTTTCTTTCTTTTTAAAATCAGCCCTTTTGCAGAGCGCCCGAATCTCCTCCTTCTAAGTTCCCTTCTTGTTGCTGTGAACAAATGCCTGGAGACGTCGGGCTCAGAGACCTTGGAGGGACTCCCTCAGAGACTAATACTGCATCCAAACCAAAGCTGGAGAATCTGAGACAATACTTGAGTTTGCCCTTCAACTCAGCTGTACTCTAAAGGGAAAAACAAGTTAAAAAAAAAAAATTTCCCTAGATAATTAGAGAAATCGTGTAGGAGAGCTCTCTTGGGAAAACAAAGCAAGCCTGTGTCAGTATTTACTTCTGTTTTCCCAGAGATGGAAGTCTGGAGGCTTGGTTTTTGTGTTTTGTTTTTCAATCTGTTTATAAAATCGGAAGAGGGTCATCATAGCTGTTCCTGGGAAGTAAGAACCCCTTTCCCCTGTTAATGAATTTAATTATGTAATTAAAATTTCTCTTCTCAAGAAGGTATCCTTTTGGGGCGCCTGGGTGGCTCAGTCGGTTAAGCGTCCAGCTTCAGCTCAGGTCATGATCTCACGGTTCATGGGTTCAAGCCCCTCGTCAGGCTCTGTGCTGACAGCTAGCTCAGAGCCTGGAGCCTGCTTCAGATTCTGTATCTCTCTCTCTCTCCCTCTGATCCTCCCTGCTCATGCTGTGTCTCTCTGTCTCTCAAAAAAACAAAAAAACATCAAGAAGACTTGGTAACTAATCATGTGTGTTTCAACTGTTATAGCCGCTGCTTAAAACAGTGAGAGCACCGTGTGACCTTTCTGCACACAAAGAATCTTCTGCGGTTTATTCTTGCATGTAGACAAAGTCTGTATCTCTCTGCTCGACATACAAAGCCCCTCATAAATCAACACAGACACAGGTTTCCAGGCTAATCCTCCACAGGCCAAACTAATCCTGCAGCCACATAGATCACCATCCCTTTTTAGGATTCCCAATGTGGGGCTTGAACGCATGACTCTGAGATGAAGACCTGAGCTAATATCAAGAGCTGGAGGCTTGGAGCACTGAGTGGCTCAGTTGGTTGAATGCCCAACTCTCGATTGGGCTCCATTCTGAGCATGGAGACTTGGAGACTGCTTGAGGTTCTCTCTCTCTCCCTCTGCCCCTTTGCCCAACTCTGCCTCCAAAATAAAAAAAAAAAAAAGGAGAGAGAGAGAGAGAGAGTTGGATGCTTAACTGACTGAGCCACTCAGGCACCCCTGATTCTCCATCCTTAATATGCATCCAGGACTGTCCTCCTTCTCTGCTCTTTAGCCCAAAAGCTTCCCCACCCTTTGAAGATTCCTTTCTACCAATAAAGCCAACCTTCAGTGGTGCCTGGGGGGCTCAGTCAGTTGAGCGTCCAACTTCGGCTCAGGTCTTGATCTCATGGTTTGCGGGTTTGAGCTCCACGTCGGGTTCTGTGCTGACTACTAGCTCAGAGCCTGGAGCCTGCTTCGGATTCCGTGTGTGTCTCTCTCTGCCCCCCCACCACCCGTTCAGGCTCTGTCTCTCTCTGTCCTCTGTCTCTCAAAAATAAATGTAAAAAAAAAATTAATGCCAACCTTCAAATACATACACATCCGGAAAGTTCACCTGCAATGTTCCCTGCCTCAAAGCCTGCCCTGACTTTTAGTCATTGAAATTCTCTGTCTAGTGCTATGCCTCTCTGTGTCTCCATTGACACCTTCACAAAAGCAATGCTTTGTTCAGCATTATTTTTGTAAGGCCTGGAGCTCCCTGAAGGCACTGGCTTACCCTGGCAGTCCCCACAGGGCCTTGCTCAGAGCCATGTACCCAGTAAATATTTCCTGAATTGGACTAGCCAATTGCCTATACCTTATGTCTTTCCACCTTATCCCAGAAGGTTTACGTGGCTACATTTGGAAGGTTAGCAAATGTAACGTGGTCATCCTGCCTTGCTCTACTTTGTACCCCAGGCTTCTCTAACCACACTTGTTTCTCTGCTTCACCGTATTTTATGAATATCACTCAACAAACTTGAACTGTGCATCTACCAGTTTCAGGGGCTGTGCTGCACTCCTTTTCCCCCTGGCCATTCCCTCTCTCAGTACCCCCCACCCATAAAACTTCGCTGAAGAAGTAAATCAAATCACTCAGGTCAAAGCATGCCAGCGGACCCAACCTAAGTTCACCCTGGGAAGACTTTTTGCAACTCCGAGGTCCCTGTGGTCACGTGTTGATGGCTGTCTAGCAATACCAGGCACTGTAGCGATCCTTCATTGTTCTGGAGCCTCCTCTGTCTCCCTTCCAAAATCACCTAGATGAAGAAACCAAGGCCTTCCAGTGGAGATGTCCCATCTCCTCCATCTACTTCCATTTCCTTCTCAACATTCCTCCAAAAAAGAGACCCCTCTTCCTTCCCTATCTGTATCCTCCGTCCCTTCCCTACCCCAGCCTCACACGCTGTTTCCCGTCCCCAGCCCTTAGCTCATCTGGTTCACTGCGCCTGGAACGCCTCTCACCTCCTTTCTTCCTGGCTAACTCCCTGTCATCCTTTATGATGAGGGTCCTGCTGTTTGCTCCTGATTGCCCTAGTTAGCGGTATCAGTTCACTTACCACAGGGAAATAATATTAATAATGATTAGTGTCAACTGTACTTCGATGGAGAAATTATCATTCATAATAACAGTAATAGTAAGAATGTGTGAGTATTTGCAGTCTCTTTTCTCTCCTCTTGTTTGCTATGGAGGATTCTGTGCTTGTGAGGTTCCCAGATCATTGCCCAGTGTTAGATTAATAGGAGAAGGGTAGGACTGAGAAGGGCCAAGTCTTGAATGATTTGGTTTAATTTGGAAAGGATGAGGAGTTGCCAGCTGATGAGAGCAGATGGAGTTTTTTCCTTTTTTTTACGTCTTTATTTTGATAGAGAAAGAGAGAGAGAGAGAGTCAGAGAGTGAGCGGGGGAGGGGCAGACAGACAGAATCCAAAGCAAGCTCCAGGCTCTGAGCTAGTTGTCAGCACAGAGCCCAATGCGGGGCTCGAACCCACGGACTGTGAGATCATGACCTACGCCGAAGTCAGATGCTTAACCGACTGACTAAGCCACCCAGGTGCCCCTATTTTTTTTTAATTTTCCTTATAGTTTATTTATTTTTGAGACAGAGACAGAGCACGAGTGGGGGAGGGGCAGAGAGAGAGGGAGACACAGAATCTGAAGCAGCTCCAGGCTCTGAGTGGTCAGCACAGAACCCAATACGGGGCTCGAACCCACAAACCATGAGATCATGACCTGGCCAACGTTGGACGCTTAACCGACTGAGCCACCCAGGTGCCGTGCATTTGGGTTTTAAAAGAGAGGAGGAGCAAGCAAAGAGAGAAGAGCCGTGGTGGTGTGGATCTGAGAAGAGGGGGAGGAAGTTTGGAGTGACAGAAGAGAGAAGCCTTGAGGGCAGAGTGAGAAATACCTTAGGTGAACAAGTGAAATACCTTCCCTGATTATTCTGATACTGTCCAGTGATCTGGAAACCTAATAGGTAAGGACAGAATCCTCCTTAACAGACAGGAGGAGGGAAAGAGAAATGAACAATAGGATTTTAAGACAGTTCCTTGTAAGGGGTGCCCGGGTGGCTCAGTCGGTTAAGTGTCCAGCTTCGGCTCGGGTCATGATCTCACGGTCTGTGGGTTTGAGCCCTGCTTCGGGCTCTGTTGCTGACAGCTTGGAGCCTGGAGCCTGCCTCAGATTCTGTGTCTCCCTCTCCCTGTGCCCCTCCCCTGCTCATGCCTCTCTCTAAAGTAAATAAACACAAAAAGTTTAAAAAAAAAAAGTTTTTTTCTAACTCATTTATGTAGTTCCCCCTTTGGCATTTTTCTCAAGAGAATGCAATAATATTTGAAATTGCTTTGTGATTATTTTTGGATGCCAACTAACATTTCTTTGTCTACAATTCTGTATAAGGAATGGATATACCCATTGCTAGGCCTCGTATAGTTAATAACATTATCTATGTGTCGTTTCTCTTCCTGTGACCCCCTTGATTCCCAGGACTGTGTCTTATTCATCTCTGTGTCACTGCTTATTAACCCAGTGCCCGGCCCACCACGGACATCTGATGCTTGTGGAATAAACGAACTCGTGCCCAATTATCCTCTTTCTCTAGCCCTTTTAGTTGCTTCCTTTCTATCGGGTCTTTTCTCCCAGCTGGATAAACACTAATAGTTCTCTCCTTAAAACAAAAGGGGAGGGGCAGTAGAGGGAAAAGAGAGAGAGAAGGGGAGAGAAGGCCTTCTGCACCCAAGGGTCCGGCCTGTGTGACACTCGTCTGCCATACAGCTAATGGATCTGCCAGCAGGAAGTTCCCCCTCCTTTTTAAATATTTTTTCATGTTTTATTTTATTTTTGAGAGACAGAGTGCAAGAGGGAAAGGAGCAGGGAGAGAGGGAGACACAGAACCTGAGACAGGCTCCAGGCTCCGAGCTGTCAGCACAGAGCCACGACGCGGGGCTCGAACCCATGAACTGTGAGATCATGACCTGAGCTGGAGTCAGATGCTTAAGTACTAAGCCACCCAGGGACCCTCTCCTTTTTTTTTTTTTTAACGTTTATTTATTTTGAGAGAGGAGAGAGAGTCCCAAGCAGGCTCCGCACTCTCCGCACAGAGCCTGACATGGAGCTCAAGCTCACGAACCGTGAGATCATGACCTGAACCAAAATCAAGAGTTGGTCGCTTAACAAAGTGAGCCACTCAGGTGACCCAGCTCCTTCTCCTTCTGCAATGTAATGTCTCTGGTATACTAGCCAATAGTAATGCCTAGTGACTTCGCCTTAGGTATTACAGCTGACAGAGAATCATTGCTTCACTCATTTTGTGACCCCGTGAAATTAAGAGATCTAGGTGAACATTTCAGTGTAATTTGATTTTAAGAAACATGTTTCAAATGTTATTAAATCAGCCTGAAATAAACCCCTTTGAAACTGACCAATGACATCATACTATGTTGACCTACCAGCCAATTGGTCAGCTCATGTTTTCTGAATCCCTTGTATGTGCCAGGACCAGAACTGGACGCTGGGCATATGGTGGTGAAGAAAACTGACGGGATCCCTGCCCTCAGGTGGCTAATATTCTAGTGGAGGAGCTAAGGTGTTAAACAAATAATTACTTCATCAGAAGCTTGCAAAGTGGTGCAAACAAGCATCTCTTAGCATCGTGGAGGCCTGGGGCAGGCTTTCCTGAAGAAGTAACTCTGAAGGATGACAAGTTAGCCAGACAAAGGGAACAAAAACAAGCATGGCAGAGGGACAGGTGGCATGTGTAAAGGCCCTGAGGAAGGAAGGTACGAGACCAAGTAACCAAAGGGAATTCCTGCGTGACTGGATCAGACAAGGGGGAGAGAATGGTGGAGACAAAGCCTGATGTGTCAGGGACAGCTGATCCAGGGTCTTCTGCACCACACTGCAAGCTTTGAACTTTATTCTGAGGGCTTTGGAAGACTCTTGGAAGGGGTTGGTAAATAATCTCCACCGTCGGCGCGGGGCTCGAACTCATGACCCTGGAATCAAGAATTGCCTCTACTACTGACTGAGGCAAGTCTTGGAGGGTTTTCAACAAGAGAGCTGAACAACAAGAGAGTACCATGGTCTGATTGACATTTACAAAAATACTCATTGGGGCGCCTGGGTGGCTCGGTCGGTTGGGCATCTGACTTCAGCTCGGGTCATGATCTCGTGGTCCATGGGTTCGAGCCACCGCGTCGGGCTCTGTGCTGACAGCTCAGAGCCTGGAGCCTGCTTCGGATTCTGTGTCTCCCTCTCTCTCTGCCCCTCTCCCACTCATGCTCTGTCTCTCTCTGTATCTCAAAAATAAATGAACGTTAAAAATTTTTTTTAAAAATACTCATTTTGGGGGCCCCTGGGTGGCTCGGTTGGTTAAACATCGAACTTCAGCTCAGGTCATGATCTCACAGGTCGTGAGTTTGAGCTCCTGTGTCAGGCTGGACGCTGACAGTTTGGACCCTACTTGGTATTCTCTCTCTCCTCCTCTTGCTCTGCCCTCTTCCCCCGATCCCGGCTCATGTGCACACATCTTCTTTCTCAAAACAAAACATAAATAAACATTAAAAAAAAAAACCTAACACAGGTGCCGTTTCTCACCTATTCTATTAGATAAAATAGTAGTGTTTAATCATGCCGAGTCTATAGTTAAACTTGTATATTTATACATTATTTTTTGTATTGCAACAGACGCGGTTACGACATCTTTGCTGGCCAATCTGACTGTGAAATAATCAACTCTCCATCTTGCTTATCTCTTTCTATGGTAATGCAACTTTAGGAAATAGTCCCCAAGCTGTGTGTGGATGGGTACACCTTAAACTTACACCATGTTATATGCCAATTATATCTCAGGTTTTTTAAGGGAGAAAAAACAAGAATAGGCTAAGCTATTGGATGAGTTATCCACACAGGGTCATGGTCAAATGTGGAGCAGACCGGAAGATGTGGGGTCACAGATGATTGCCAGATGGCATGCGCCCTGGAAGGGAATTTTCATGAGGAACAAAGGGGAACGGTCTGCAATTAGGCACAAAAGCAGGGGAAACGCTGCTGCTGCTTCCCAGCCCCGAGGTACTCGGCTTTGGCAAAAGGGCTCCTCCGCTCAGGGACTGCGGGAAACCTGACCTCTTGAGGGGAAAGTCACAACTCCGAGCAAGGAAGCAGACAGCAAGAGGGTCCTTTGAAGATCCCGAGGCTGTTGGACATTTTCCTCACAAAAACACAAGAATGTCCAACAGCCCAGGAGGAAGGGATGAAAGGAGAGAGCAGGGGAGGAGAGAGCAGTGCGGAAATGGCTCAGAGGCTGTGAAAGGGGTAGTCGACAGCGCCAGGCATTTGGGGTGGTGAGTGAGAACTGGAAATCACCTGAACTGTTGACTCTTCTTCTTTTTAATGTTTATTTCTGAGAGAGAGAGAGAGAGAGAGAGAGAGAGCGAGCAGGGAAGGGGCAGAGAGAGAGGGAGACACAGAATCTGAAGCAGGCTCCAGGCTCTGATCTGTCAGCACAGAGCCCGACTGGGGGCTCAAACCGTGAGATCATGACCTGAGCCAAAGTCGGAGGCTTAACCGACTAAGACACCCAGGCACCTCTCTCTCTCTCTTTCTCTTTTTAAATTATTATTTTCTTAAAGTGGACTGCTTGCCCAGCATGAGGCTTGAACTCACAACCTTGAGATTAAGAGTCATATACTCTACTGACTGAGACAGCCAGGTGCCTCTAAAGATTTTTTTTAAATATTTATTTATTTTTGGGAGAGTGCATGCAGGGGAAGGGCAGAGAGGGGAACACAGGATCCAAGGAGGCTCTGCACTGATAGGCTGACAGCAGTGAGCCTGTTGTGGGGCTTGAACTCACGAGAACATGACCTGAGCTAAAGTCAGACACTCAACTGACTGAGCCACCCAGGTGCCCCTAAAGATTTTATTTTTAAGTAGCCTCTATGATGTAGAGCTCGAACTCACAACCCCAAGATCAAGAGTCGCATGCTCTTCCGACTGAACCAGCCAGGCGCCCCTAAGCATCCGGATCTTGATCTCAGCTCTCAGGTCTTGATCTCAGGGTAGTGAGTTTAAGCCCCATGTTGGGCTCCACGCGGGACATGGAGCCTACTTTTTAAAAAAATCTGTATGTTTTAGTGTATTTAAATTACCTCAATAAAAAAATTACCTCAATAATGCGTGCATATATATGTATATATAGATAGATAGATATAGAGAGAAAGGTGTATTTTTTGGTGTATGTATATGAATAAAAAATAATCTCTCACTTAAAAAAAATTTTTTTAATGTTTTTATTGATTTTTGAGAGAGAGAGAGAGAGATAGACAGTGTGAGCAGGGAAGGGTCAGAGAGAGAGGGAGACACAGAATCCGAAGACAGGCTCCAGGCTCTGAGCTGTCAGCACAGAGACTGATGTGAGGCTCAGACCCACGAACCGTGAGATCATGATCTGAGCTGAAGCCAGACGCTTAACCGACTGAGCCATCCAGACGCCCCAACAATCTTCTCTCTCAACTGGGGTGGCTTTGCCCCTAGGGTCATTTAGCAATGTCTGGGACACTTTTGGTTGTCACAACGGGGGGACCGCTACTGACATCTAGTTCACAGAGGCCAGGGATGGTGCTAAATGCCCTACAATGACAGGACAGCACCCACACCCAAGAATGATCAGGTTCAAAATGTCCATGATGCCATTAGTGTATCCTCTTACTGATCTTTGGGATTCCGTGTAGGCAAGGCCTCTATTTTCTTTGCTTTCTGGAAATAACTAAACAGCAGCTCACTGACACCCAGGTCTTCTGCATGCTGCAAAACAGCCATTTTTAATCTTCCAGGAGAGAAGCCATATTTCACTGCTCATTGGTAGGAACTGAGCCTCACCTAGCTTGCCTGTCATGGTCAGAGAGCTTGGGGCATTTCGTGGAGGGACCATCTCAGAAAGTCCTGCTAGAGGAGTTTGGAGCCATTTTCTGAAGAGCTGATATTAATTATCTGAAGATAAAGGAGAACTTTTATGTTTTTTATATTTTTTAAAGTACACTTTTAAGAAATGTTTATTTTGAGAAAGAGAGAGAGAGTGCATGCATCAGGGAGGAGACGAGAGGGAGAGAGAGAATCCCAAGCAGGCTCTGCACTGTCAGTACAAAGTCCAACATGGGGCTTGATTTCAAGAACCGTGAGATCATGACCTGAGCTGAAATCAAGGGTTGGACACTCAACCGACTGACCCACCTAGGCACCCATCCCCAATGCCTTTAAATAGAGAAGTTGATGCAGGAAAAAAAAAAAAAAACTTGACAAAGTATAGCGTCCTTTCTTAATATAAACCCTTAAGGAGGTCGGAATAGAAGGAACATATCTTCACATAATAAAAGCCATATACGAAAGCCCCACAGCCAATATCATCCTCAGTGGGGAAAACTGAGAGCTTTCCCCCTGAGATCAGGAACACGACAGGGGTGTCCACTCGCACCACTGTTGTTTAACATAGCGCTGGAAGTCCCAGCCTCAGCAATCAGACAATAAAATGAAATAAAAGGCATCCATATTGGCAAAGAAGCCAAACTTTCACCTTTCACAGATGACATGATACTTTACGTGAAAACCCAAAGGGCTCTATCAAAAAACGGCTAGAACTGATACGTAAATTCAGCAAAGTCATGGAATATGAAATCAATGTACAGAAATCGGTTGCATTTCTATACACCAATAATGAACCAACAGAAAGAGATATCAAGGAATCTATCCCATTTACAATTGCACCAAGAGCCATAAAATATCTAGGAATAAAGCTAACCAAAGAGGGAAAAGATCTGTATGCTGAAAACTATATAAAGCTTACAAAAGAAATTGAAGAAGACACAAAGAAATGGAAAAACATTCTATTCAAAAAACAAATATTGTTAAAATGTCAATGCTACCCAAAGCAATCTACCCATTTAATGCAATCCCAATCAAAATAGCACCAGCATTCTTCCCAGAGCTAGAACAAACAATCCTGAAATTTGTCTGGAACCACAAAAGACCCCAAATAGCCAAAGGCATGTTGAAAAAGAAAACTAAAGCTGGAGGCATCACAATCTGGATTTTAGCCTCAACTACAAAGCTGTAATCATCAAGACAGTATGGTATTGGCACAAAAACAGACACATAGACCAATGGAATAGAATAGACCAGAGTTAGACCCACAAATATATGGCCAACTAATCTTCAACAAAGCAGGAAAGAGTATCCAATGGAAAAGAGACCATCTCTTTAGCAAAAGTGCCGGGAGAACTGAACAGCAATATGCAGAAGAATGAAACTGGACCCCTTTCTCACACCATACACAAAAACACATTTAAAAATGGATGAAAGGGGGCGCCTGGGTGGCTCAGTCGGTTAAGCCTCCGACTTCGGCTCAGGTCAGATCTCACGTTCGTGGGTTCGAGCCCTGCGTCAGGCTCTGTGCTGACAGCTAGCTCAGAGCCTGGAGCCTGCTTCCGGTTCTGTGTCTCCTTCTCTCTCTGCCCCTCCCCCTCTCATGCTCTGTCTCTCTCTGTATCAAAAATAAATAAAACTTAAAAAAAAAATGGATGAAAGACCTAAATCTGAGACAGGAAAACATCAAAATCTTAGAGGAAAAAAGGCAACAACTTCTTTGACCTCACCCGCAGCAACTTCTTACTTGACGTGTCTCCAAAGGAAAGGGAAATAAAAGCAAAAATGAACTATCAGGACCTCATCAAGATAAAAACCTCTGCACCGCAAAGGAAACAATCAACAAAACTAAAGGTAACCAATGGCATGGGAGAAGATATTTGCAAATGACATATCAGATAAAGGGGTAGTATCAAAAATCAATAAAGAACTTATCAAACTCAACATCTATAAAACAAATAATCCAGTGAAGAAATGGGCAGAAGACAAGAATAGACACTTTTCCAAAGAAGACATCCAGATGGCTAACAGACATATGAAAAGATGCTCAATATTGCTCATCATCAGGGAAATAAAAATCATAACCACATTGTGATACCACTTCACACGGGTCAGAGTGGCTAAAATTAACAACTCAGGAAACAACACAAGTTAGCAAGAATGTGGAGAAAGGAGAACCCTCTTGCACTGTTGGTGGGAATGCAAACTGGTGCAGCCACTCTGGAAAACAGTGTGGAGGTTCCTCAAAAAACGTAAGATAGAACTACCCTACGACCCAGCAATAGCACTGCTAGGAATTTATCCAAAGGATACAGGAGTGCTGATTCATAGGGGCACATGTATCTCAATGTTTATAGTAGTGCTAGCAACAATAACCGAATTATGAAAAGAGCCCAAATGTCCATCAACTGATGACTGGATAAAGAAGATATGGCATATATACACAATGGAATACTACTCGGCAATGAAAAAGAATGAATTCTTGCCATTTACAACAACATGGATGGAACTGGAGAGTATTATGCTAAGTGAAATAAGTTAGAGAAATACAGATATCCTATGTTTTCACTCATATGTGGAATCTGAAAAACTTAACAGAAGACCATAGGGTAAGGGAAGGAAAAATAAGTTACAAACAGAGAGGGAGACAAACCATAAGAGACTCTTAAATACAGAAAACAAACAGGGTTGATGGGGGTGGGGGTTGGGGGGCGGTGAAAGTGGGAGATGGGCATTGAGGAGGGAACTTGGGATGAGCACTGGGAACTGTATGTAAGTGATGTGTCACGGAATCTACTCCCGAAGCCAAGACGACACTGTATAAATTATTAAATATAAATAAAGAGAGAAGTTTAATAAATAGTCAGGTTTTGTTATGCCGAGATCGTGGATTCCCCCGCAGACCACCGGGAGTCCGAGTCACGTATGCAAAAGCAAAGGGCGTTGATTCGGGCTTAAGCTCGTCTCTCAGACCTCACCAATGCAGTGGATCTGTGCGGAGAGCCCCGATCATCAGTCGGGCAGGGTTTTTATTACAGTTGGGGGGAGGGAGGGGGTGACGGGCAGGGATTACAAGATGATTGGGTGGCACGTTGGCAGAAGTTGGTGCGGCGCAGGGGGATTGGCTAATTTAAAACTAAGGTTCACTAAAACAGCAGGAATATCAGGCATTTAATGATTGGCTCGGGCGGTTGGTGGTATCTGCTTGGGCAACAGATGGATTGTTTTTCTTTCTGTTGCTGCTGAGTCACACCTGGGGAAACAGAAACTTAGGCCTTTAGTTTCTGAGGCTTATTTGAAGCCTGTCATGGAGTCAGTTTGGTCCTTCAGTTTGAGGGGCACCTTACTGGCTTAGTCGTTAGAACATATGACTCTCGAACTCAGCGTCAAGAGTTCAAGCTCCATGTTGGATGTAGAGATTACTTAAATAAAACTTAAAAGAAAAAAAAGATAGTTTTGCGAAGAAGATAGATACATTAGTGGAAAATGAGCTAGAAAGAGGAGGGTCCCCCTGGGTGGCTCAGTCGGTTGACCGTCCAACTCTTGATTTTGGCTCAGCTCACGATCCCAGGGTTGTGAGATCGAGCCCCTCGTCAAGCTCCACAGTGAGCGTGGATCCTGCCCCTTCCCTGCTCACACTCATTCTCTCTCTCTCCCTCTCTCTCAGAAAAAAAAAAAAAAAAGCTAGAAAGAGGAGCCATGGAGACTGAAAGCCGGCTAACCAGAGACCCAGCCATCCTCACCTCCCACCCCAACTTCAGGAACCTTCTCTGGCACTTTATTTCCCAAACACCAACTCCAGACTCCTCTGCCTGGCATTCAGGACTCATTTTTGCACTTAGCACTTTGGGTGTAAATACCATTTCATTAACTACATTTGCGCCCGCTGGGAGCACAGACAGTGCCCTCCTGCTTTTAGTTTGTCACAGATTATCAGAGTGGTTGTTTAGATATCATCTGTGTCCTAAAGTGGCACCAAAAAAATGGTAGTAAGGACACTGTCTTTGCTTAGGAAAAGACTCAATATACGTTTTAAGGAAAGACGAGGCCCCAAACGCCTAGTTCTGCAAGCGCCAAAGCAGTAAGAGGATGCACCCAAATGCTCTACACTGAAAATTGAACCAAAAATCTGGAGCTGGACAAGAAAGAGAGGAGAGAGCAGAGAGGAAGCCTGAGCAATACAGTGGGGGGTTGGAGCCTGACCTGTGGAAATGGCAGGGGACTGTCAGGAAGAAGATTTCCCTGATAGGAATTTAAGGTTGTGTTTCTACAATGTAAAACCCCGCACCTCTCCAACCCCTCAGTGGAGACATCTACATACATAGATGTCTGTGTGAGTGGTTGGTTCAGAGAAAATACAGGGGCAAGGGATGTTTCATACCTCGGTCAGTGCTGTTGGATGAGGCACCACTCCAGGGGGATTGTGGGAGAATCCCTGACAGTTCAGCCAGGACCGGAAGTGATCATGACCAGGCTACATCAGTCAGACAGGATGGAGAGCATCAAGGAAACGGTCAAACCTGCAGAGACGTGCGCTTTGTCACGGAGCAGTCACCGCCTGTCGGCGTAACAGACATGCTTCCAGAAACTTACACGGTACTCCGGCCCACCCCTCACCCTCCTAGAAAGACTTTCCTGGGGCGCCTGGGTGGCTCATTCGGTTAAGCCGCTAACTCTTGATTTCGGCTTGGGTCATGATCTCACAGTTTGTGAGTTAAAGTCACAAACTGGACTCTGCGCTGACGGTGAGGAGCCTGCTTGGGATTCTCTTTCTCCCTCTTTCTCTGTCCCTCCTCAGGCGTGCTCTCTCAAAATAAATAAACTTTAAAAAATTGTTTAGGGGTGCCAGGGTGGCTCAGTCGGTTAAGTGTCGGGCTTCAGCTCAGGTCATGATCTCACGGTTCGTGGGATTGAGCCCCGCATCAGGCTCTGTGCTGACAGCTAGCTCAGAGCCTGGAGCCTGCTTCAGATTCTGTGTCTCCCTCTCTCTCTGACCCTCCCCTGCTTGCACTGTCTCTCTCTGTCTCTCAAAAATAAATAAGAAACATTAAAAAATTAAAAAAATTTTTTAAATAAGGCTTTCCTTCTGTGGACTTCTAGGTCACTGCTCTGTTCTGGTTCCTCTCCCACTCACTGCTCACCCCTCCCCAGTCCCCTGCTGGCTTCTCCTCTGATCAGCCCTGGATATTGGCGTGAGGAGGGCCTCCACTCTTACTTGCTCAGGTCTTTCTATAGGGCCCTGGTCCTAAATACTGGATATATTCTGAGGACTACCCACATCTATATCAGTCTCTTTGTTTAAAAAAAGTTTTATGTCTTTATTTTATTCTGAGAGACAGAGACAGAGAGTGAGCGAGGGAGGGGCAGAGAGAGAGGGAGACACAGAATCCGAAGCAGGCTCCAGGCTCTGAACTGCCAGCACAGAGCCTGATGCGGGGCTCGAACCTATGGATTGTGAGATCATGGCCTGAGCCAAAGTTGATGCTTAACCGACTGAGCCACCCAGGCACCCCCAGTCTTTTTTTTAATGTTTATTTTTGAGACAGAAAACACAAGTGGGGAAGGGGCAGAGAAAGGGGGACAGAAGATCCAAAGCGGGCTCTGTGCTAACATCAACAAGCCTGATGTTGGGCTCGAATTCACGGATCATAAGATCATGATCTGAGCCCAAGTCAGATCCTTAACCACTGAGCCACCCAGGTGCCCCTGACATCAGTCTTAATCTCTCCCCTAAACTCTGGATTCATTTAGCCAATTGCTTACCTGACATCTCCCTCCAGATGTGGAAGAAGCATCTCCGACTTAGAACATCCAAAACAAGCTCACGGCCTCCCCCTGGAACAGCTTCCTTCCCCTCCTTGCAGTAAACGGCACGAGCGAACATTCACCTGCTCCAGGCACAACCTTGACGGGTTCGAGTCCTTCTCTTCCGCACTGTCCGTATCCAACTACCAGCAAGTTCTGTGAGCCCTAACTCCAAATTACAGCTCTAATGTTTTTTTAATGTTTATTTATTATTTTAAAGTTGTATTTATTTAGTTTGAGAGAGAGCAAGAGAGAGAATGAGTGGAAGAAGGGCAGAGAGACAGGGTTAACAGAGGATCTGAAGCAGCCTCCATGTTGAGCAGAGAGCCTGACGTGGGGCTCGAACTCACAAACCGTGAGGTCGTGACCTGAGCCAAAATCAGACTCTTAACCTGAGTGAGCCGCTCAGGTGCCCCTATTTATTTATTCTGGGGGCGCGGGGATGAGAGGCAGAGAGGGAGACAATCCTAAGCAGGCTCCACTCTCAGTGTAGAGCCTGCCGTGGGGCTTGATCTTACCACCAAGAGATCACGACCTGACCGCAGATCAAGAGTCAGATGCTTAACCGACTAAGCCACACAGGTGCCCCCAGCCCTACTCCGTCCACTTCTCTCGCTTCTACCCTACCCCCCCCCCCGGCCGGGACATGACCAGCACGGCCGGCTGCCAGGGCTCACCCCCAGACTCAGCTCCTGCTGCTGCGGCGGCTTCCCTCCACCCAGCCTCTGCCCGGTAGCCACAGGGACCTCCTCGTGACCAAAGTGAGATCCTGTCACCCCACCGCTGGAACTCCTGGAATGGCCTCGGGAGCAGAAGAATCGTATCTATTTTGATCATTACGGTCTTCTCAACACTTAGAACAGTGCCCGGCCCACATTCAGTGACTTCGAGTAGTGAGTGCACGAGGACTTTCCAAAGACTGAAGAAGTACCCCACGGGACTACCCACTGCTTCTGACTTCGTGCTTTCTAAGTATTAAGGACCAAGTACTGAGTACTGAGTACTAAGCATCCTTCTGATTCAGCTTCCTGAACACCTTCTAAACCAGCGGGGTGATGTCCCGGGAGACATGCGCTTGATCAGGGTCAGGAATACTTAACCTCTGTGCAGGCTGACTGTGTGCTCTGCACTGTTCTAAATGCTTTACAGAACCCACACTAACCCTATGAGGGTAGACCTACTATCATTCCCACTTCAAAGATGAGAAACATAGATCCCCAGAGTCCAGTAACCTGCCACCAGGAGCACAGCTAATAAGTGGTAGAGGAGGACTCAAGCGAGGCAGTATAACTCGAGAGGTGGGGTCCTTCCTTCCTTCCTTCTTTTTTCTTTCTTTCTTTCTTTCTTCCTTCCTTCGTTCCTTCCTTCCTTCCTTCCTTCCTTTCTTTTCTTTCTTACAGATTCATTGAGGGGCGCCTGAGTGGCTCAGTCAGTTAAGTGTCTGGCTTTGGCTCAGGTCATGATCTCACAGTTTGTGGGTTCGAGCCCCGCGTCGGGCTCTGTGCTGACAGCTCAGAGCCTGGAGCCTGTCTTCGGGTTCTGTATCTCCCACTCTCTCTGACTCTCCCATGCTCATGTTGTCTCTCAAAAATAAATAAAAAACATTAAAAAATAAAAACATTTTTTTAAAGTTAAACGGATTCATTGAAATATAATTCACATACCATACAATTCACCCATTAAAGTATATCATTCACCTGGGTGGCTCAGTTGTTTAAGCATCTGACCCTTGGTTTCAGCTCAAGGGTTGTGGGATCAAGCCCCATGTCAGACTCTGTGCTGAGTGTGGAGTCTGCTTAAGATTCTCTCTCTCCCTCTGTCCCCTCCATTGCTCGGACACACATTCTCTCTCTAAAATAAAACAAAATAAAATAAAAACGAATAAAGTTGGGGCATCTGGGTGACTCAGTCGGTTAAGCATCCAACTTCAGCTCAGGTCATGAGCTCACTGTTCATGAGTCCTCTGCGGACAGCTCAGAGCCTGGAGCTGCTGTGGATTCTGTGTCTCCCTCCCTCTGCCCCTCCCCTGCTCATGCTCTGTCTCTCTTTCTCTCAAAAATAAATAAACATTAAAAAAATTTTTTTTAATAAATAAAGTATATCATTCAATGGCTTTTAGTATATTCACAGAGACGTGCAACCATCACAACAAGCAACTATAGAACATTTTTGGAACCCAAAGCAGAAATCCTATCCTTCCTGGCAGTCATGTCCAGTTTCCCCCCACCCCTCCTTCAGCCTCAGGCAGCCACTCATCTACTTTCTATCTTTATGGCCGATCTATTCTGGACATCCATATAAATGGAATCGTACAATACTTGATCTTTAGTAACTGGCTTATTTCAGTAAGCAGTGTTTTCAAGATTCATGCATGTTGTAACATGTATTGGTACTTCATTCCTTTTATTTATTTACTTATTTAAAATGTGTATTTATTGGGGCGCCTGGGTGGCTCAGTCAGTTAGGCGGCCGGCTTTGGCTCAGGTCATGATCTCACAGTTCGTAGGTTTGACCCCTGCGTCAGGCTCTGTGCTGACAGCTCAGAGCCTGGAGCCTGCTTCAGATTCTGTGTCTACCTCTATCTCTGACCCTCCCCTGCTCGCACTGTCTCTGTCTCTCAAAAATAAATAAAAGCCATAAAAAATTTTTTTAATGTGTATTTATTTATTTTTGAGAGAGAGAGAGAGAGAGAGAGAGAGAGAGAGTGAGTGGGGAGGGGGAGGGGGGTGTGCAGAGAGAGGGAGAGATTGAGAATCCCAAGCAGATTCCACACTCCCAGCACAGAGCCCAGTGCGGGGCTCCAACCCATGAACCATGAGATCATGACCTGAACCAAAGCTAAGAGTCAGAAGCTAAACCATCTGTGGCAC
Source organism: Mungos mungo (assembly GCA_004023785.1). Taxonomy (NCBI): domain Eukaryota; kingdom Metazoa; phylum Chordata; class Mammalia; order Carnivora; family Herpestidae; genus Mungos; species Mungos mungo. The sequence continues at coordinate 29,011 of PISW01003122.1, read as the reverse complement.
CCAGATGCCCCCGTGCTTCACTTAATCACCAGTAATATTTTGGGGCACCTGGGTGGCGGCTCAGTCAGTTAAGCATCCGACTTTGGTTCAGATGATGATCTCACAGTCTGTGGGTTCGAGCTCCGTGTCGGCCTCTGCGCTGACAGCTCAGAGCCTGGAGCCTGCTTCGGATTCTCTGTCTACCTCTCTGCCCCTCCTCCACTCGTGCTCTTTCTCTCTCAAAAATGAACATTAAAAAAATAATAATGATAATTACTAGTAATATTCAAAGGATAGACTGCATTTCGTTTATCCATTCCCTCACTAATAGACATGTGAGTTGTTTCCACTTTCTTTGACTATTATGAGTAATGGTGCCATGAACATTTGTGCGTAAGCTGTTGTGTGGATGTGTTTTCGTTTCTCGTGGGTGTTACCTAGGTGTGAAATTGCTGGGTTATGTGGGATACAGAGACAAGTTTCTCTCTTCTTTTTTTCTTATTTTTGAGACAGAGAAAGAGAGCAAGCAGGGGAGGGGCAGAGAGAGACAGGGGGGACAGAGGATCCAAAACAGGCTCTGCACTGACAGCAGAGCACAGAGAGCTCAGTGCAGGGCTTGGAGTCACAATCCTCAAGATCATGACCTGAGCCAAAACCGGACTCTTACCGGACTGAGCCACCCAGGTGCTCCTAGAAACGGGTTTCTTTCTTTTTTTTTTAAATGTTTTTTATTAATTTTTGAGAGACAGAGAGAGACAGTGCGAGCAGGGGAGGCTCAGAGAGAGAGGGAGACACAGAATCTGAGGCAGGCTCCAGGCTCTGAGCGAGCTGTCAGCAGAGAGCCTGGCACGGGGCTCAAACCCACGAACCGTGAGATCATGACCTGAGCCGAAGCCGGATGCCTAACCGACTGAGCCACCCAGGCGTCCCAGAAACAGGTTTCTTAAGTGCCTCTCTAATGAGCCTCCTGTAGTGAAGAATACGATGAATCAGATGACCAGTTTGGTTTTAACATCAGTCTCGAGAGTCTTAGTTAGCATAGTCGGCACCTGGCTGAGTTTTTGGGAGACCTAAAACCCAAGAGGTGAGGAGTTGCCTCTGAGAATGACGGAAAATGTCCCCAGAAGAAAAACTGTTGCCAGTTGCAGATTGCTTATGTTAAGTCACTCCCGGACAAGGTCGATGCCACTTCCTTTTCTAAAGGGAGAAATGGGTTTGTATCAGTTCACCTGCTCCTTTTCAGCCATGGCCCTTTCTGATCAAGGGCAGAAATTTGCAAAGGGACTGGTTAGTGTCTGGACACACTGTCAACACAGAGGAATTGAGTATTCCTATTTTTTTAAAACAGGCCATTTTGGGGCGTCTGGGTGGCTCAGTTGGTTAAGCGTCTGATTTCGGCTCAAGTTATAATTTCACGGTTCATGGGTTTGAGCCCTGCATCCGGCTCTGCGCCGACAGAGTGAAATCTGCTTGAGATTCTCTCTCCCTCTCTCTCTGCCCCTGACTTGCACTTACTCTCTTTCTCTCAAAATAAGTAGACAAACTTTTTTAAAAATTGGTCATTTTAGGGGGACACCTGGGTTGCGCTAGTTGAGGGTCCCATTTCGGCTCAAGTCATGATCTCCCTGGGAGTCCAAGCCCCTCAGCCAGCTCACTGCTGTCAGCGCAGAGCCTGCTTTGGATCCTCTGTCCCCCTCCCTCCCTGTCCCACCCCTACTTGTGCTCTCAAAATTAAAAACAAACCTTCAAGAAGAAAAAGAAAAAGAATAATTGGTTGATTTAGGTATCAAGTGTAACGGAAGTCTCATGAGTGCTTTTCCCAGCACCCCTTTCCCAGCCCCTCAGCACTGAGGCTGGAGGCTGCGTCCACTCAGAGAGAGAGAGAGAGAGAGAGAGAGAGAGAGATCTTTTTCCCCCCAGGGAACTTGTCTCACTGTCTCAGCTTCTGGGATCCGGGAGCGCAGATGAAAGGGAGGTTAGCTGGGGAATCCGCTTAGCCAACAAGCCCCAAACAAAGAGCCGGAAGGTTGGAGGGGGGCATTGCTCCGGGACCTGCCCAAGGGCAGCACCTGAGACTCCTTCAAGTTTCTCTGCGGAAGTCCTTTGCCGGCCTGGTGCTATCTGATGACTCTGCCGTCCCCTCTCCACCAACACGGCCGTCTTCCCCGCCTCCGGGGAACAGCCTGGGGGGCCTGTGGGTGCAGCAAGGGCTGCGGGATCAAGGTCAGCTACTGAACCCAGGAGGCCTCGCTGGGAAAACACTGGAGGTGCTCAGAACCCGGGCCTGCGGTGGAGCAGTTCATCTTGAGTGTAAAGATCAACCAACCCCGGTTGTTGCCTGGGTTGTGTTCAGACTGTATCCCGGGTGTGGTCAGTGTGCTGCCCGGTGCCAAACGATCCTCAGTGTTCCCTGACCCTCTTTACTGGACGCAAGTTCGGAGCCTTTTGTCGTAACGTGCCTTGGATTCACTCACTGCCTTTCCTTTGGGGCCTCTCAGAGCTTTGTCCGGACGATCCACCTCCCTTCTGCCTAGGACATCCCTGTGAGATGGGCCGCAGTCCGTAAAGTCGTATCCGTATTCTCCAGGGCAAAAAAGTAGGACAACCTCACTAAGTGATTTTGCTCAGGATCGCACAATAAATGGGCTGTGGGTTGAAGCTGAAAAGAAGCCCTAAGCTTCTCATTAATCACATCCTTCCCTCCGCTGGAGCGCTTAAACGGCCTCTCCACGGGCTGAGTTTTCCGGGGGAGAGGGAATGTTCCAGAGGAAGGGGATGCGTGCCGCACCCCGTGCTGGGGTCCCAGCTGCTTCGACCGTGCCCTTCCCGCTTCTGGACTAGAAGGGAAAATGCGAGCTTAACTTGAAGGTACGGTCTGTTTTCTTTATCCGTGATAAATAGCCAGGCTACGTCCCGGCTGCAGAGCGACAACGTGGCCAGAGCTGCAGATATGGAAAGCCACAGAGTTGGAAACTGAAAAACTGATTAAAGACCAAATTTACCTGACAGAGGCGGAGGGGGAGAAGGAAAGAAAAATTCAAACAAGAAAAAATGTACAACACACTTCATTTTCCATTCAGCATTATAATATAGTTGCTTGGTATAGCTCATAATTTTCTAGTTAAGAATAATGCATTGTGGGGTGCGTGGGTGGCTCAGTCGGTTTAAATCCGACTTCGGCTCAGGTCATGATCTCATGGTCCATGAGTTTGAGCCCTGCCCGTGTCGGGCTCTGGGCTGACAGCTCAGAGCCTGGAGGCTGCTTCAGATTCTGTGTCTCCCTCTCTCTCTGCTCTTCCTCTGCTCATGCTCTGTGTCTGTCTCTCTCTCAAAAACAAAACAAAACGAACAAAAACAAAAAAACATTAAAAAACATTTAAAAAAAAGAATAATGCATTGGGATGAGCACTGGATGTTATACGTAAGTGATGAACCACTGAATTCTACTCCTGAAACCAATATTGCACTGTACGTTAACTAACTAAAATTAACTAACTAAAATTAAAATTAAAAAGAAGAAGAAGAAGTAGAATGAGGACATGGCCTTCCATGAAAAAAATATGTTCCTGAAAGATAAACATTTGAATTTCTTATATGAATGCATTCTCTCCACGGGAGTAATATTGCCCCGAAAGGCGAATAAAGAAAATTGGTCTGTGGGAGATGAAAAAAACCGTATATATTCTAATTGTTGGTGAGCCTCCAAAGCTCATTTCTGCCCCCAAAAATCTTATTTCTTGGTATTTAATTTCCCTCATTAAGAATTATTTGAATTCAATTTACTTTTTCTCTTTGGAGGGTAATAACGAAATCCTAAAAGGTTTAAAACACCACTTTATGGAAAAGTTTGCCCTCTCCTACAAAGTCTGTGTCAGTCATAGCCTACCATTAGCTCTTATCTTTTCTAAAAGTCTTAACTATCTATTTTTTTAAGTCTAGTACTTTTTCTCTTTTTTCTTGCTTTCCTTTTTTTAATTTTTTAGAATTTTTTAGAGAGAAAGAGAGAGACTCCTAAGCCAACTCCAAGCTCAGTGCAGAGTCCAACTTGGGGCTCAATCCCACAGCCCTGGGATCGTGACCTGAGCCAAAATCTAGAGCCAGACGCTCAACCAATTGACCATTCAGATGCCCCAAGAATTCTCTTAACTATTAGTTGGGAGTCAGACTCCCAGGGTCAGGTCTTTGGAATTATGACAGTCAGTCCTGCATCATCTGGCGGTCGGCATCCTGTTGGGATTCGTTGGGCAGAGTTGCGGGAGCGCTGGGAAAGATGTCTCGTGGCTCAGGCTTGCCTCTGTCCCCTGTGCTTCTCAGCCACGTGGCTCACCTGGGTGGTTGCTTCTACTTGGTGATTAATTACAAGAATGTCATAAATGCAAACTTTGAAAAGGAAGGTGGGAAGGAAGGAAAACTTCAGCTCTTAAATTTTGCTCCAGTGCCAACGCTGGGTCACCTTCAAGCCACCTTGTTTAAAATCAAGTATACGGCTCCGAGGGGCGCCTGGGTGGCTCATTCAGTTAAGTGTCTGACTCTTGACCTCAGCTCAGGTCTTGATCTCAGGGTCATGAGTTCATGCCCAGCATGGAGCCTGCTTGAGATGCTCCCTCTCCCTCTCTCATGTGCTCTCTCTCTCTGTCTAAAAAAAAAAAAAATTAAAGTCAAGGATACGGCCCCAAATGCTCGACCTTAGAACCTGCTGCTGCCGCGCAGGTCTGCTCTTCAAAGGCAGCACACCTAACGTGGTTGCTTGTTGGGGGCGGAGACAGAGGTCAGTGGCCCCAGGACTCTTGCCTGATCACATGAGATACGGTGTGTGAAGATGCTTTTGAACTGCAAAGTATAAAGTGTATCATAAATCCTCCTTCCAACTCTGGGAATAAGCTGCATGAAGAAAGGCAGGTTTATCTCAGGACGATGACCAGATCCTTGCCTTGATTTTTACCACTCAAACTTGAAATAATTGATGGCTGCTTATAAACCCCCTTTTCTATCTTTGGGCGACAGGGCCCTCAGGAGAGCGCGTGACGTGTCATCAGCTGTCCTTCCACCTGGCCTTCTGCAGCCTGGTCTCGAATTGCTGGCTGCGTTCTTATTTTTCATCACAATCCTGTCCTTTCTTCTTGTATGCGCAGAAAGTGCCAGCAATGCAGGGGCTTGTCCTTTCAAGGGGCCCCTGAGAGTCTCACAGCTTTGCTCTGAACCCCAGAGCTTTCCCCGCTTCCACCAGAAATAGAGCTGGAGTACCTATTGGTGGTGTCTCCTAACTCAAGCCCAAAGGGTCCCCGTTCCCCTCTGAACGCTGCTCAGGATGTGTCCCGCTGAGAGGGCCCTCGCTCGGGGTGTAGCTGCCGGCGATCAGAGGCCTCAAACTTCGATAAGCAGGCTCTTCGGTTCTCCTGCGGAATGATCCGTGCCGCCAACACGAACAGGCACAGGTACCGGAACGCCCAGCTTTGCTGTCAGGCGAAAATGCGCATTAAATGTTTCTCATCACTTTTGTGCCTTTTGGGGTTTGGCTGACAAAGGGATTTGTGAGAAAGTTCATAATATTTTTTTAATGTTTATTTCTTTATTTTGAGTGAGAGAGCGCACGTGCATGCGTGAGTAGGGGAGAGGGAGAGAGAGGGAGAGAGAGAATCACAAGCAGGTTCCACGCTGTCAGCACAGAGCCTGCTGTGGGGCTCGATCCTAAGAACCGTGGATGCTTAACCACCTGAGCCACCCAGGGCCCCCCTAATATGTTTGATGCACTTAATACTTCACTGTTCTACTCGCTACTGAGGCAGAACGCTTGGGGGTTACGTTGGGCCTGGCCAGGTAAGCCCGGATCTGATACTTCCGGGTACGAGACCTCTCCGAGCCCCAGTTTCTTCATCTGTAGAAGCTGGAAGACCAGGGAATGTTCTCATCAGCTTGCTAAGTGAGATCATGAGGCAATAAACAGGAGACGCTGAGCATAGGCCGTGGTACGTGATCAGTACCACGTGGACATGGCTGTGGTGACTGTCAGGAAATGGCGAGCTGAATAAGAAAGGGGAAAAAACCCGCTTTGGAAGAGAAGGAGCCAAGTTAAATTCCACACTGAATTTTACAAACCTTATGTTTAAAAAAATTATCGTATTCATAAGTCATTCAAAGGAAACAAAGAGGGAGACAAAGAGAAATAGGTCCCTTCCCAGGCCTGTCGCCTACTTCCAGGTCCCCTCTCCAGAGGCAGCTAATACACGAGTTTCCTGAGTATCCTCCCAGAAATTGCCATTATTAAAAAAACTCGTGAGGGACATTATTATTTTTTTAAATTTTTTGTGTTTTTTGTTTATTTTTGAAAGACAGAGAGAGACAGCGGGAGCATGGGAGGGTCAGAGAGAGAGGGAAATACAGAATCTAAAGACGGGCTCTAGGCTCTGAGCTAGCTGTCAGCACAGAGCCTGATGTGGGGCTCGAACCCACAGACCCGCAAGATCATGACCTGAGCTGAAGTCAAGAATCGGATGCTTAACAGACTGAGACACCCAGGCACCCCTCATTTTCATTTTTTAAGATTTTTCTTTATTTTTTGAATTTTTAAAAATGCTTATTTGGGGTCCCTGGGTGGCTCAGTCAGTTAAGCATCCGACTTTGGCTCAGGTCATGATCTTACAGTTTGTGGGTTCAAGCCCTGCGTCGGGCTCTGTGCTGACAGCTAGCTCGGAGCCTGGGGCCTATCTCCGGATTCTGTGCCTTCCTCTCTCTGACCTTCCCCTGCTTACACTGTCTCTCTCTCTCTCAAAAATAAAAATAAAACACTAAAAAAAATTTTTTTTAATTAAAAAAATGTTTATTTTTGAGAGACAGAGAGGCAGAGCATGAGCAGGGGAGGAGCAGACAGAGGGAGACACAGAATCCAAAGCAGGATCCGGGCTCTGAACTGTCAGCACAGAGCATGATGGGAGGCTCGAACTCATGAACCATGAGATCATGACCTGAGCGAAGTCGGACGCTCAACCTACTGAGCAACCCAGGCGCCCCTTGTTTTTATTTTTTAAGATTATTGTTTTTATTTTTTTATTTTTTTTAATGTTTTATTTATTTTTGATACTGAGAGAGACAGAGCATGAGAGGGGGAGGGGCAGAGAGAGAAGGAGACACAGAACTAGAAGCAGGCTCCAGACTCTGAGCTAGCTGTTAGCACAGAGCCTGACGCGGGGCTCGAACCCACGAACGTGAGACCTGACCTGAGCCGAAGTCGGAGGCTTAACCGACTGAGCCACCCAGGCGCCCCTGTTTTTATTTTTTTAAAGCTTATTCCTTTTGAGAGAGAGAGAGAGAGAGAGAGAGAGAGAGAATCCAAAGTAGGCTCTGTGCTGTCAGAGAAGAGGCCATTGCGGGACTCGATTCCACAAAATGTTAAGACCATGACCTGAGCCGAAAGCAAGAGTCAGATGCTTAACTGACGGAGCCACTCAGGAACCCCAGATTCTTCTAAGATTTTAATTTTTTTAAAGGAACATCTACATTCAACGTGGGGCTCGAAGTCACAACCCTGAGATCAAGAGTTGCACGCTCCACCAACTGGGCCGGCCACGCACCGGGTGGGAGCGAAATTTGTTTTCATGAGCACCGCAATGGTATGACTTCTAAACATCAGGCAGAGCAGTGTGATAATGAAGACAGCTGCCTGTGTGGTCTGGTTGGATCCCAAACTTAGGGGGTATTTTGACAGCATAGCAAGTTCTCCGCAGCCTTAGCCAGACGGGATAAAGTCTTTCTGGCTATAAGAAGACACACGGGCTCAGAAAAGCAGTATGATTCAGAAGCGGGATTCACAGCTCCCGGAGCGGGGAGCCCCCATCTGTGGCGGAGGACGGCAGGGCAGGGCAAGGCCACGCTGTGCCGTCTGAACTCTGCACTGTGGACTCATTCCCGGCATTCCCCGTTTGCCAAGCCCACATTGCCGACATTCCCCCAGGGCTTAGGTTCGCTGCCTTCCTCCTGGGCAGAGATACTTGAACTGGCCTGGCTTCGCCCTCAGCTGCTGGAGGGTCCGAAGCTCGGGTCAGAGAAGACAAAGAGCAGAGGCCGGGCTGCAATGAGCAAGGATCCCTTCCTGCATTCTCTCCCTCGCCTGCTGGAGTCCAGGGTCTCTGTCGTGAAATCCAAAGATCTTATATTTATCCACGAGCGACTTGGTGAACGTAAACCTGTCCAAGTCTTAAGATGCACCTGTTTGTTGGATAAACAGGGCTATTTGTTGCCACACTGTTAGCAGGGTGAGTGTGTGTATATATAGCGCTAAGAGCTCACTCACGTGCCTTCAATCTTCTGCCAAACAAACGAGCATTTAATCACCCCAATTGAAAGAGATTCTGTGACCTCAGTAACACATTCCAGTACTTAGCTCTATGTCAGGAAGTTCCCACTTGGATCTAACCCCAATTCACTGAAGCTGGAATTCGTCTGGTATCCAGTATTTAAGGAAAACAGTGGTGATTGCCTTCTGTGTGCTTGAGGACACTAGCTTTTGTCCCTTTAACTCAATTTTTTTATGTTTATTTATTATTTTTGAGAGAGAGAGAGTGCAAGCAGGGGAGGGGCAGAGACAGGAGACACAGAATTTGAAGCAGCTCCAGGCTCTGAGCTAGCTGTCAGCACAGAGCCCAGTGTGGGGCTGGAACCCACCAACCATGAGATCATGGCCTGAGCCGAAGTTGGATGCTTAACGGACTGAGCCACCCGGGCGCCCCTGCCCCTTTAATTCTAAATGAAAGCCCATCCAAGTTTGTTCATGTTCCGTTTCCATTCAGTTTCTAACCCCTCAGTTACTCCTTTGGCTCAGGTCTGCGTGTTCTCCTTTTCAGCGTCTCCGAAACAGGCCAGGGACTCCTGAAGAACTTTCCCTGCACAGAACCTCCTCGGGAAGGACCCTTGACGAGGCATCTATTTCTCACTTCCTGCCGGCATCCTCTTTCCTTTCATCCTACAAGCCTTTGGAGCCACTGGTCTGAATTCATCTTTGGCCTGTGTGTGTATAAGCACAGCTTTATAAAGCAAAAGACGTTCTGACTTTCCTGAGTATCAGAGTGAGTGAATAAAGACGCTCCCTCTGGTCTCTAGGCAGTTCTGGTGTTTACATTGATCTTAGCTCATGATGATACTTACAGAGATTTCATGTTCCTAATGTCTGTGTTAAGTTGGGAGAGGATGGAAATGTGTTTTCTTGAGCAGAGCCAAAGACTCAGGAACTCAGGAGTTGACTCCTAGCCCCGGAAAGGCTGCCAGCAAGACTTTGAAGTGAGTTGCTTTATTTTTGGGGGGCTCAGAGCAGGAGAACAGGGGTGGCATCAGTAAGCTTCCCCAGGGTAAAGTCTCATAAAACCCTGAGCTAGACAACGTTGAAGGGGGGAGAGATGGAGGAGGAGGCGTTGGAGGAGGAGGAGGCAGGAGGAGAAAATGGAAAAACAAAAAACATTAGAATTAATGTACAAGCAATCCTCTTATTTTCCAAATGAAATGAGCCTTAAAAAAGCAGGAAAATGCACTTTATCAACTAATCTTCATAATTCCCCACCGTTATTAAGGCTGGAGGCTCTAAAGCCGTCAGAGATGAAATATCTCTGCTACAGGCGATAGCTTATCTCGTAGATAAAATGTGCCAGGCTCCGAGCACAGGGTCCTAAGACATAGTTGGCCCTCAGTTCAAGTCGTGTCTCTTCCTGACTGTATTGCTGATAACAAGAAAGGCTAAAGGAGCCATGGAGCTGACATTATTCTAGTTGCCAATTCAAACCCTTCGCTGTGTCGCCGTCAAAACACAGCCAGGAAACCTTGAACTTCTCAGGGAGAGTGGCTCCCGGTGACAGTCTGGTTTTGGCCTTCCGGCCATCCTGGGAGGGGCCTCGCGGTGACAATGAATCCCTGCAACCGGTGTTGCTCCTTTCCATCCCGACTGACAATTATCTTAATGTCATGGTCCAGATGCCACGAGAATAGTAATAATAATAAAACAGCATTTCTCAAGGGCTTACTGAGGGCCCGGCTCCCACTTAACCACACGACATGCATCATGACGTTTCGGCTCTGAGACAAAATGTTCAGACGCCGGGGATCCTTGCCAGGGGGGAGGACACCACAGACCTTGCAGCGGAACCATGTCGATCTGAAAAAGTTCGAGAAGAGAGAATAAGTTCCATAACGTTCTGCCCTCAGGCCATAAAACCAAAAGAATCATCTAGCGGAGACAGAAGGCATGTTTCACACAAGAAGGGAGGGGAACGCAGCTTTGGGGTTTACTAACTAAATGGGAAAATCTTACTTCTATCTTTGGTAACCACAAGGGATTGAAACTTGTGGTTAAAGATTTGGGGGTTAGGAAGAGTGAGAGGGGGAGGGGAGTCTTGTTCATTCCTGATTTCTGTGTTTTGGCTCCAGGGAAATAGGGTTTCCATTGCAGAGGGTGCAACTGGATATTTCCTCCACGCTCCGTCGCTGGGACCTGGCAAGCGACATTTCCTGGCACTCAAGAGCAGCCAGTCCCAGCAGTGAGGTCAAATCCATTTTTGGAGCCAAACACCAACATTCCTTTACAGTTAGCGCTGCAGCCTCGGAGGAGGCTCTTGCCTGCCTAGACGGACCTCTACTGGCAGCCAGAGGGAGCGGCCCGATTTTCCAGCCCAGGCAAGACCTAGAAATGTTGGCCTCCTTGTCACAACAGAAGCCTCTTGCTAATTGCCCTGTGGTTGATGATGACAGGTCGGGTCAACAACACGAGCAAGGTGAAGTTATTCCACTTGCTAATTAAAGCTGTGAAGTATGCTTTCCTGTAAAACATGAAACCACTGCATGGTTGGATGTGCCCAACCTCCTGGCCCTGGCAGCGCCTGTCTTGAATCGTCTCTCAGGGGTATCACTTGCCCAGCTCCGGGGTGGCGGTGAGATATTTCCTGTCTAGAAGAGCCTTAAGGCTTTTGTAGGAAAAACTGCGTGCCGGGGCTCACTTAAAAAAGGATGTCCTGGGGGTGCCTGTCAAGCTCAGGTCATGATCTCACGGTTCGTGTGCTCCGGCCCCACACTGGGCTTTCTACCATCAGTGCAGAGCCCGCTTTAGATCCTCTGTCCCCTTCTCTATGCCCCTCCCTTGCTCTCTCAAAAAATAAATTAATTAATTAATTAATTAAATTAAAAATAAAACAAAAGGTGATGAAGGAACATTTTGCAGCACGCTTACAACAAATTATCTAGTTTTGCTTCATTTGCACGACAGCTCTGTTTTGACTTACATCATCATCCCCATTTTTCCAGATGAGAAAATTAAGTCCCGAGCAGGTCACAACCCCCGTCAGAGATCCCACAGTCACTTAGCAGAAAACCTAGCACGAGAACCACTTCTCTTGCCCCAAATCCTGCTTGCACGTCCCTGCGTCTCTGGGGTCAGTCCTCCTGTCCTCAAGCTGGAAGTCCCGGAGTCACGGTCTTTCCCGCTGTCACTCACGTCTCCCTCCCAATGCAGCAACGTGCAAGCACATGTGTCCACGCTCCATCACTGCAAACCGTGGTTCCTCCCGGCGGTGACGATCCCAAGTCCGCCCGTCCCACAGCCCCTCTGGCCATCTCTGACTCACCAACCTAGTCCAAACTCACTTAAGCGGCTGCAACAAGCTCCTGAAATTGTGGTTTAAATATTTATTTGTTTACTGATGTGTTGTCCACCTTTCCCACCGGGTTGTAAGCTCCATGAGAACAGGAACGCTGTCCTTTAAATTCACTAGATCATAATGTACCTTCAGAGATGTGTTCGTGGGACAAATGAGTGAAAACGTGCTAGTCTAGCAATTCCACGGTATAGTAAGATACTCATGTCTAGGCCCCGACTCCCAGGATTCTACTTTACCTGGGACGGTGCCAGGTATCAATATGTTTTTTAAATATTTGATATATTTTAAAAACTTCTTAATGTGGTAACATATATATAATACCATTTTAACCATTAAAAGTGTACAGTTCAGGAGGCGTCTGGGTGGTTCAGTCGGTTGAGCGTCCAACTTTGGCTCAGGTCATGATCTCACGGTTTCTGGGTTCGAGCCCTGCGTCAGGCTCTGTACTGACAGTTTAGAGCCTGGAGCCTGCTTTGGATTCTGTCTCCCTCTCTCTCTTCCCCTCTCCTGCTTGTTCTCTCTCTCTCTCTCTCTCTTTCAAAAAGTGTACAGTTCAGGGACACTTGGGTGGCTCATTCGGTTACGTGTCTGTCTCTCGATCTGGGCTCAGGTCATGATCTCATGGGTTTGTGAGTTCGAGCCCTGGGTCTGGCTCTGTTCTGACAGCAGAGAGCTTATTTGGGATTCTTTCTCTCTCTTCCTTTCTGTCTGCCCCTCTCCCACTCACGTGCATGCACGCGCACTCTCAAAACAAACATTAAAAAAATAAAAGTGTACAGTTCAGTGACATTAAGTACATTTGTATTATTGTGCAACCATCACTACCACCCACCTGCAGAACTTTTTCATCTTTCCTAACAGAACTCTGTCCCCACAGCCCCGTCCCCCCGCCCCCCCCCCACGGCATCTTTCTCTTCTGCTTGTCTTAGATTTCATGCCCCATCGAGACACCTGATGCCTTCCATGCACCCTCCATGCCCTGGCCCTTTGCCTTTGGTGGTATCAGCTTCACAAAATCCCAACCTGGATACCCCAGGTCCTTTGCCTGCACTGTGTCGACAACCAGGTGGCCAAGTTTAACTGGTTGAAAGCACGCAGCCAGGCTGAGTGGCCTCTTTTGAATTTAAAATCACAAATCCAACCAGAATCTCAGCACCACCTGTAATATTTCCTGAATTGATTTTCATGCCCCAGAGTCCAAAAGTTCAGTTTCATGCTTTCTGACCAAAACAAACTTCCTGTACTCTCCCCTCCCTCCCTTCCTCCCCCCTCACGGGTTGACTTCACTCATTTATTTATTTATTTATTTTGCGGGGCTCGAACCCACGAACTGTGAGATCATGACCCCACAAACTGTGAGATTATGACCTGAGCCCAAGTCAGATGCTTAACTGACTGAGCCACCCAGGCGCCCCGACCCTGGGTGCAGAAGTTTCCAATGCAGAGAGATTGCATCTTCCCAAGACCATTGCCACACACTGACCTGTATCTGTTCTCACCTGTGCTGCCCATTGTCCGTGAAAACGAGTGAGCCACAGAGACTTTGCACCCCAATCTCTCTTGTCTCCTGCAACCCAGAGTTTCGCTGTCTACTAGATAATTCCATAGAGCGTACAAAGCATGCCCTAATAGGTCCCATATTTAAAATCCCTTCCCCTTCCTTGGCTCTTCCCTGTTCTTTGCTCTGCTTTATAGAAAAACTCTTTTTTTTTTTTAAGATTTTATTTTGTAAGTAATCTCTACCACCAATGAAGGGCTTGAAACTGCAACCCTGAGATCAAGAGCCCCAAGTTTCACCAACTGCCAGAGCCAGGCACTCCTATCTCCAAACTCTTACATAACAACCGCTCTCACTTGCTGCCTGTACTTCCTTACTTACATTGTTTCTCTTTCCCCCAGTCCTTTCTCCCCTCCAATTAGACTCTCACCCCACCCCCCACCCCGCTCCAGTGAGATCCTCTCGTCCATTTCACAAACAATCTCCAAATTCCATGGTTGCCTGCCTTCCTCTGGCCCATCCTCTTTGGTAACATTGGACATGGCTGACTACCCCTCCATATGGAAACACTTAATTTCCTCCTCTATAAAATGGGCATAGTCATAATATCTACTGCACGTGGTTATTGTGGGAACTAATGAGATACATAAACCCCTTCGACTTTCCCTGGCCTCGAATTAGTGTTCAGTACCTGTGGGCTAGTCTTTAAAATTTTCATCTTTCATGAGATAAGGGGTTCATGTAATAGTTGTCTAATTTATACTCAGTTTGTAAAATAAATAAATAAAGGACATCTGGGTAGCTCAGTTGGGTAAGCATCGACTTCAGCTCAGGTCATGATCTCATGGTTCCTGAGCTTGAACCCCACATCCAGCTCTGAGCTGACAGCCCAGAGTCTGCTTTAGATCCTCTGTCTCCCTCTCTCTCTCTGCTCCTCCCCTGCTCACACTCTCCTTCTCTTTCTCAAAAATAGATAAATATTTTTAAAAAGCAAAAAGTAAACGGACATCAGAGGCTCCAATAAATTTTTAAAAATGAAAAATGTTAAGGGAGAAGAAAAAGGAAGGTCTCGTATGTAGAATGTTTTGTTATTTAAAAGAATATAACAAAGTCAATATCAGAGAAACTTCCTAGTATTAAAATTGCTAATGCTTCTTTCTTGTAGGCGTAGGAACAGTGGGGAAATTTCCACCCTTTGGATACATTACTTGTATTTTAGCTCACAGCCAAAATGGAATTGACTTCATCTCCTGTGTTCTTTTTTTTTTAAGTTTATTTATTTTGAGAGAGAGAGAGAGGGAGAAAGAGAGAGAGAGAGAGAGAGAGCGTGAGCATAGGAAAGGGGCAGGGAGACAGAGAGGAAGAGAAAGAATCTCAAGCAGGCTTCATGCCGTCAGCACAGAGCTCAACATAGGGCTCAGTCTCATACCATGAGATCGTGAACTGAGCCAAAATCAAGAGTCAGACACTTAACCAACTGAGCCACCCAGGTGCCCCCCAGCTTGTGTGTTCTAATGAAAGAGAGATGTGGAAACTGAAACAGAAAGAAAGAGGAGCTAACCTGCTCTGAACTTGACTCTGGCATTGCTACAGAGAGCAGTCAAGATAGAGTCCATTTGCTTAATGTGCTTCTATTTTTTTATTTATTTATACCATGGTGCCAAGTGCCACCCACCTAGAAAATGGCCACACCAATGGCTGTTACTGGAATTTCTCAGCTTCGAGCAGTTTAAGATCCCAAGGGAATACACAGGGAAATGAATTCCCAATTTCTCTGGGCCCACAGCAATTCACTTTCTGATTCCTGTAATCTAGGACATATTGGGAAGATCCCCGAATCCCCATGACTCAGGTATTCAGTAAGCATTGTCTCCCAAAGTCCAGCCCAAAGAACAGCCTAAGAATTACCCGCAGTGGGGTACCTGGGTGGCTCAGTGGGTTAGGCATCTGATTCTCAGTTTCAGCTCAGGTCATGACCTCATGGTTTTGAGTTTGAGCCTCTCATTGGGCTCTGTGCTGAGAGCTCGGAGCCCACTTGGGATTCTCTCTCCCACTCTCGCTGCCCCTCCCCTGCTCATGCTGTCTGTGTCTCTCTCCAAATAAATAAACTTAAAAAATATATATATATATATATTTAAAAAAAAAAGAATTGCCTGCAGCTGCTTATTTAAAATGTATATTTCTAGGGTGCCCAGTTAGCTCAGTGAAGACTCCTGAAATGCCTATTTCTGGGCCCTTCCCAGACCTAATGAGCTGAATATTTCTAGGATACATTTTTTAAGTTTATTTATTTTGAGAGAGAGTGGGAGAGGGACAAAGAGAGGGGAAGAGGGAGAGAACCCCAAGCAGGCTCTGTACTGCCTGATGCGGGGCTCAAATTCTTGAAACATAAGATCATGACCTGAGCCACCCAGGTGCTCCCGGAGTTTGCATTTTAAACAGATCCCCAGGGATTCTCTTGTGTATTAAAATGTAAGAACATTAGAAAAGAATTGCTGGCCCTTTTCTCCATTTTATAAACTTGCTCTTTTTAAAAAATGTTTATTTATTTTGAGAGAGAGAGAGAGAATGAGTGGGTAAGGGTCAGAGAGAGAGGGAGACACAGAATCCAAAGACAGGCTCTGAGCTGTCAGCACGGAGCCCAATGCAGGGCTTGAGCCCATGAACCATGAGATCATGACCTGAGCCGAAGCCAGATGCTTAACTGACTGAGCTCCCCAGGTGCCCCATAAACTTGCTCTTTGGTCTAGAAGGGCCTCCACTGGTTCCACCTAAAGGAAAACTAGCTATTCTTCAAGATGACCATTATCACCTCCTCCATGAAGACTTTTTGGATTCTCTATTCCCAACTGACCTCTCTCTCCTAGACTCCCTTAACACTGAGTCTGTGTGCTCCTAGGGCACTTGTCATGCTGGATCACATGATTCAGAGTGAGGTTTTATTTGAGGAGCCAAGAAAAACAAGATACGGTACCTATTCTTGAGACTTATAGTCCAAAGGGGAAAAGGACAAGTAAGTTGAAGGCCAACATACTGTCTTAAGAAAATGGCAGCAGGGTGCCTGGGTGGCTCAGTTGGTTAAGCCTCCGACTTCAGCTCAGGTCAGATCTCACGTTCGTGGGTTTGAGCCCCGTGGCAGGCTCTGTGCTGATGACTAGTTCAAAGGCTGGAGCCTGCTTCCGGTTCTGTGTCTCCTTCTCTCTCTGCCCCTCCCCCTCTCATGCTCTGTCTCTCTCTGTATCAAAAACAAATAAAACATTTAAAAAATTTTTTTTTAATTTTTTTTTTTTACTGTTTTTATTTATTTTAGAGAGGGAGAGAGACAGCATGAGCAGGGGAGGGTCAGAGAGAGAGGGAGACACAGAATCTGAAGACAGGCTCCAGGCTCTGAGCTAGCTGTCAGCACAGAGCCCGATGCGGGGCTTGAACCCACGAACCATGAGATCATGACCTGAGTCGAAGTCGGACTCTTAACCGACTGAGCCACCCAGGTGCCCCCCAAAAAAAATTTTTTTAAAAAAAGAAAATGGCAACAATGCAGTATACTGAGTGCTATGAGAACACACTGCTGGGACCAGAGCATCATGGGAGGCTTCCTGGTGGAGGTGGCCCCTAGGTAGAGTATTAAATGACAAAACAGGAGTTAGGTGATTTCGGGGAAGGCAGAGAGAAGAGGCACTCAGGCCCAAGAGAGCGGTATGTGCAAAAACATGGAGGTAAGAGAATTATAGAGTTATTAAGGAAACTGCAGGTCATTCAGAAGGGTGGAGACAATGAGGCTGGAATTGTTGGCAGGGGCCAGCCACAGAGGACCATAGTGGCATGCTAAGGACTTTGAACCTTATCTATGACCTCGAGTCAATTTGGAGTTAGAGAGGGGCGCCTGGGTGGCTCAGTCGGTTAAGCCTCCGGCTTCGGCTCAGGTCAGATCTCACGTTCGTGGGCTCGAGCCCTGCGTCGGGCTCTGTGCTGACAGCTAGCTCAGAGCCTGGAGCCTGCTTCCCGTTCTGTGTCTCCTCCTCTCTCTGACCCTCCCCCTCTCATGCTCTGTCTCCCTCTGTATTAAATAAAAACATTAAAAAAAAATTTGGAGTTAGAGAGCCCACTCTGGCTGCAATGCAGATAATGATTTTGAAGGGGGGCAGGATGGTCAGTAAGCAGGCCGGGACAGCCTCACAGAAACAAAGGTGATGTGGACCCGGGTAGGTGATAGAAATGGAGTCAGAGGTAGAGGAAGGGAAGTCACAGGATTGGCTGTTGCGCTGGCAGGCTCAGCATCAGAGGTCACACTCGAAGCCTTGGCTCACAACTCGACCAAAGGAAATTCTAAGATGAGAACTTCCAAGATCAGTCGAACAGGTGGGAGTGGAATTTCCATAACCAAGTTTAGGTTGTCACTGGTGCCTGGCTCTTTCCCACTAAAGAGAAGCTCAGAAACGTGGGCTCAGAGGACCTGCCTGCTACAGGCTGGCGGCTGCTCCTAAGGAAGGGGACCAACTGCTGGGCCGGTTTCTTCTGCGCTTTGAAGGCTCAGTAAATGCCAGGGTAATGTCCCGTTCTTCCCGGCAGAGGGCAGCACCACGATTCACAGAAAGCAAAGCAAGAAACCGTTTCCGACGACTAAAAAATAATCCCAAACGCCAAACCAACCAAAAAGAGAGATTCTCTGGTGATTATGCGTTCTGAAGTGACTGATGTGGCCAGTTTGTAATCAGCAAGTTTCGCTACAGCGACAACAGGTTCTCATACCAGGATGTGACTTTGACCTCACAACTTGCCCCTGAACTCCAAGTATCTTTTTGCTATTTAACATTAGCCACATGCATTCAAAATGCTATTGCTTCTAGTGCGGTTTATTTTTTTCTACATGGAATGATGTTGGGCAACGTTCTCTCAAGTTTCTGAGTCTGTGTCTGTCAAAAAGAATTTTTGAGAAAAAGACCATGGTACAAATGTTGAAGGTTTTGGTGTGTGCGTGCGTGTGTGTGTGTGTGTGTGTGTGTTGTTTTTTTAATAAGTCACCCACCATTGCTTCATTTCAAGATGGTGGTTCTTACTTTTAAACATTGCCTTCCAAATCTGGTCTGTGTGCATATATTTTTGCATAGATATGCCCAGAGTCTGTTTTAAAAGGAAGTGCATACTTTTTTTTTTCCTGTTCTCTTAGAAATTTGTACTCCTCTGAGATCTCACCCACTTCCTTAGCTTCGAATATCACATGGCACAGAAAAGCAGCCACATCTTTATCTCTAGTCAACTTCTGTTAGTCCCCATCCATCCATCCATTATTCCCTCCATGCACGGTGCTGGAGATGTGAAAGGGGTAGTCCTGTCTCTCTAGGAGTTTGTGGTGCTTTAGAAGGGAGGGGGGTGGGGGAAGGTTTTGAACAAATAATGCTGCAATGATATTGGAAGTACAGTGGGATTTTGAGGAAGAAACCCTAAAATTGGCTGGGGTCCTAAAGGGGGTGGGGTGGCTCCAACTAAGCAGAGGAAACTCCATGTGCCAAGATATGGACCCTCAAAAGATTATGACACCTTCTGGAAACCACCATGGTTTAGCTTGGGTGGAGTGTGTGCGTTGGCTGGAGACAGAGAGTGGAGTGGGGCTGGCAGGCAGGAGCCAGATCCATAAAGGTCTTGCAAAGAACTTGAGGTATTATCTTGTGGATGATAAATATCTTAGTTTTCATTGATTTCCACTCTGCAGGCAGAGTGTTAAAGTAGTTTGAATATGAAAATCTGACTGTGGCTCCACCCCTGGCTTCACTATCCTATAGTATCAAGTGCCTAGTATTTTTTTTTATTTCTTTAAATATTTTATTTCTTTTTGAGAGAGAGAGAGAGAGAGAGAGAGAGAGAGAGAGAGAGAGAGAGAGAGAGACCTCGTGAGCAGGGGAGAGTCAGAGAGAGAAGGAGACACAGAATCCGAAGACAGGCTCCAGGATCTGAGCTGTCAGCACAGAGCCTGACATGGGGGCTCAAACCCATGAGCCACAAGATCATGACCTGAGCCGAAGCCAGACGCTCAACCGACTGCGCCACCCAGGCGCCCCGTCAAGTGTCTAGTTTCTAGCAGCACTGAAAAGGCCCTCCATGAGCTTCTCCAAATGCTTTATCCACGTTCTACATTCTTCTTCATCCCAGTTAAATGGCGTCCTTGAGTCCTCTCTTACTGTCGGGGCTTTGACCGTGCCATTCTGTCTCCTAGAACACTCTCAGGCTAATCAGAGTCTCAAACCTTCCTCCTCAGCCTTCCCTGGACTAGGTCAGGTCCCCTGCTGTATGCTCCCAAAGGTACTAAGGATTTGGGGGCATGCTAAGGACTTTGGTCTGCAAATGTCATACACTCAGTGATATGTTCCCATTTAGGCTGCAAGCTCTGTGACGGGTTAGCCTACTCTCTACAAAGTAGATGCTCAGTTAACATTGTGGGGAGAACAAATGAATGCATTGAGTTTTCCAACAGCATACTGAACATTTCCACCTGTATGTCTCCTAGAATGATGAAATCTCCATTTTGAAAAGTGGACAACCTCCCCTCCTTACCTGTCCCCTCCCTGCACGACTCCACCCCTGCCCAGTTCGCTAGTCCCCTTGACTGGCAAAGTTCTCTGTTGCTCTCCCCACTCAAAACAAAGAAATGCACCCCCCCCTCACTTCCTTCTCCTCTCTGCTCAGCAGCTAAATTCTTCCCTTTCATTTCTCTTTTTTTTTCTGGCCACCATTCTAGAACTACACAGTAATTATAAAATATATTGGGGGAAATATGGATTTTTGAAACAAAACAGGCTTAAGTTTAAGTCTTGGGTCTACTATAATTGGGTTTCCTTGGGTAACCAAGGAACTTAGTTCTCCAAGCCTCTGTTTCTGAGTCTGTAAATGGGGATATTTATATCCACCCTATAGAAATGCTATGACTTTCGCAGGCTTCAGGTGGTAAATAAATAGTCCTCTTGTTATTTTCACTACATATCAGACTGTCGAGCTCAAAAACCTTCAGAGGTTGCTAATCACTTGACAATGAATCCTAAACCACACATGTTGGCCTTGCCTCTTATTACTTCCCCCCACCTCAAATACTAAACTCTGGGCAATCTGAAATATTGGTCAATTCCATCGCTCTTTCCTCCCTGCTTCCAGGTTGCAGTCCAAACACCAAGCCCTCTCTGATGACCGGAGCACCAAGGGACTGACTCTCTCCTTTGAAGTCCTATATGCAGTTCAGTGGGAATTAAGCGAGGCCAGCTGTTTTGCTTGTAGACTAGGCAACTCTCCTCTGGATTACAAACTGCTGAAAGCAGGGGCTTTGATGGGTTCATCTATTCCCTCCCATAGTGCCTTGCATGGAGCTGATGCTCAATAAACACGTGGTGAAAGAATAATTCATTTTCCTTATTTCAATGGGCTGTTTCCTCTATAGAATCAGATGCTTGGTTATTCTCATCTCAGCACTATTTTGTTGGCTTCCAGGGAGAACATTACCATTAGGTACGTTCTGTTCCCTTTAATTGGAAAGAGCTTTCGGAACTGAAAAATGAGTTACCTCTTCCAGCCTCATCTGTCGCTTCTCGTACTTACCCGCCTCGTATAGGAATCCAATTACTTAGCATTGAACAGAACACGACTCTGTCACGCTTCCGTTCCTCCTACATACCTGCTGTTCCCTTCCTCCAGAATGCGCTTACCTTGAACTCTCTGGTGAACTCTTGCTGGTCCTCCAAGACTCAGCTCAGACATCATCACCTTTTCAGGGAAGGCTATTCTGAGATGGAGTAAAGGTCCTTCCGCCCATCTTTTTAGCTTACTCAGCATTCTCCCCAATAATTCTGACATTACATATGGCATTTTTCTGGTTTACTTTGCTTCCCCTCCAGACCTTGAATTCCTTGAGGGCTAGTTTCTGTTCATCGTCTAACCTTCTATATCTAGCACCTGTAACCTGTACCTACGCTTAGCATGTATCAAACACTTGATTAGATCAACGAGCAAAGCATATATTCGTCTAATACTGCAGTTTGGACCGGATTCTCAAATATTTCAAACCCTGGTCCTCTATTCGGAGTGCTTCATGCTGGAGGGAGATTTCCGCTTACCACCCCCAACAACTGCCTCGGTTTGGTGGCAAGAAAAGGGAAGTGATTAGGGTGTGGTGAAGAATAACCCCTTCAGGGCTGAGTTGTAATTTACCCGCCTCGGAACCGAAAGAGTTACAGCGACCGGGAGGCGGAGCCACATCGGTGCCACCTGCTGCGGGGCGGTCCGGCGCACGCGCCTAGGCTGCTGGATGGTGGCTACCTGCGGGGCCCGGGCGGAGGCGGAGCGCTTGCGCTCTGCGCCTTTTCCGCCGGGGGAAGTCTCGCGGGGGCGGGGCGGGGCGGGGCCGCGTGGGGAAGTTCTCGCGGGACCCCGACGAGGAGCGGAAGCCAGGCGGCTGTGCTGCTGCGGAGAGCGGGCGACGGCGGCGGCGGCGGCGAAGAAGACTGAAGCGGTGACGGGCACAGGCGCTGCCCTAGGGGAGCAGCAGCGGGGTCGGTGGCCGCTCGCACCGCTGCGGAGGGGCCGGCCGGGTGCGGAGCTGAGCAGCTGCGCCACGGTGAGTGCGGCCGGCGGCGGCGGCGGCGCTGCTCCGGTGCCTCTTTCCCCCCGCTCCGCAGCGGTAGTCG
This sequence comes from Mungos mungo, assembly GCA_004023785.1. Classification (NCBI taxonomy): domain Eukaryota; kingdom Metazoa; phylum Chordata; class Mammalia; order Carnivora; family Herpestidae; genus Mungos; species Mungos mungo. The sequence continues at coordinate 7,238 of PISW01003122.1, read as the reverse complement.
GCCCGCGGGGACCGGGCCCAAGCCTGCCGAGGGCTGCCGGGGCTCGGGTTCGGGGCGGCAAGGCCTGTGGCGGGGGCACAGAGGCCCCGGGGCTCCCGGCACAGCGTTTCCCCTTTTGGAGCACTTCCTTCCAGGGGACTGTCCTCCCCCGGCCTTTGGCTCGGGGTAGAGCACCGGACCCTCGGGTAGGAGGCCGGGGGCTTCTAATTAAGTTCCATGCTTTTTTCGGGAGGGTTTGCGCAGAAGGGGCCCGGGGAAGCCCGAGAGCCCTGGGTGCTCATTCTGTGAGTCAGTCTGACTTGGCCCGGGAGGCGGGGGATTCGCAGCGGCTGCAAATATGATTGATGCTCCTTCGACCTGCACGGCCACCACGTCACCATCTCCTGGTGCCTTTTCGGCCGAACCTGGGGAGGGAACCCACCAACCCTATGAATACCGTGAGAACCTTTAGCTCCTGGAGCCAGTTGAGATGCCATTACGCCTGTCGCTTTTCTTCTTTTCTTTTTTTTGGTCTTTCTTTCCTTTTTTTTTTTTTTTAACTACTCTGAAAAATTCTTGTAAGGAACACCAAGCAGCAACTGGTTGACATGCTCCGAGGAAAGAAGTCAATGCGAGAGGCTAGGAAAGCACTGGTACTTTGTATTTGCCACGCTCCTTTAAGCGTAAGCCATAGGAGCTATAGCTTGTATAGGGAGTTATAAAAGTCTGATTTGCGGAGGAGCCAAAGTGCACCCGGGGTCTATCTTTTGGGTCTGTTGCCATAGAAACGACTCCAAAAGACACATGAAAGAAACATAGTCTCTTTGGCTTTCCTGTCTTGCTTTTTCATTTTGCACTTTTCCAGTAGTTGCCTTTCCTTTCTTTTCTCCATTACACTGCGTCCACTAAGTAAATGCTTACTCGGGTAATGCAAGTCATTTGCTCCCTTCCCTCCCCCCCCCCCGCCCCGTTGTTTTTTTGTTGGTTTTTTTTTTTCTAATTTACTTCCCCTTCCTCCTTTTTGTCCCTCTCTTGGGCATAATTTTTCGAGGTTTCTGACCTTTGGTGCAATTCCTATTCTTCCTCACTTAAAGAGTCCGTTTTCTCTCTGGGGAAGGTCCCCTCTTTCCTCCTTTATGGGTTGCTTCAGTCAGCCAGAGGAGTTGCCAGAGAACCTTGCCTAGACTTTTAAGTTCTCCCCCTGGGAACTGGGAGGCCCAAAGGATTGAATTCATCCGTAAGTAATCAATACCGTCACTAGGTCACAAGGGTCGCTTGCTTGTGTTATTTGCGTTTTAGTTGTTTTCTTCATTTTAACATTGTGCTGTTGCCACTACTTGTTTTTCTCTTCTTAGGTCTCTTTTACGTTAGTAGGGAAGACTGGGTCAATTTGGGGATTGTATGAGTTTTTTTTTCCTTTAACGTTTATTTTTGAGAGAGCAGGCACAAGGATGGGGCAGAAAGAGAGGGAGACACAGAATTCGAAGCAGGCTCCAGACTCTGAGCTGTCAGATCAGAGCCTGACTTGGGGCTCTAACTCATCGTGATCTCGATCGTGATCTCGCAGTTCGCCTGCGAGCTGAAGAAGGAGGCTTAGCCGAATGAGCCACCCAGGCACCCCTCATATGACTTGTTTTTGGCTTTTAGCGGGAAGTGGTTAATGTTAAAAAACAGAAACACAATCATAGACCTATATGTTACAATAGAATTGAGATAACATGAAATATTTAAGGGATTGGAATTTATTTAGACCACCGATGAATTAAAACTTGCCCGTCGTGATTGTATGAATTCTTTACCAGGGTTCTTTTAATTAGTCTTCTTTGTTATTGTTGTTGCGGGTTTTTTGGACAGAAAGGAATAACTTGTGTTCCATTGCTCCTTCCCTTGTTCAAAATTTTCTGAATTCCCAAGATGGAAAATGAAGTTAATTCTTATAATCGGCTTTCTTTGATACTAAGAGCAAGCATTTAAATGCTTGAGGGAGTTCAGTTCCTTAGCAAGTGTATTCAGATTGAGGGATTGCTAGGTTTTAAATACCACGAGTTGATGGGACTTAGCGATTTTTCTGAGAAAAATCTCTGTGTTGCCTGTTGGGCTGCTGCAGTTCTGATTATTACCTAGAACAGAAGAGTAATAGATTTTGGAGAAATTAAATAATACCGAATAGAGACGCACCGCGCTCTGCTGAGTGAAATTAATAGTTATTTGCTTAATTCAGAAGAACTTTCCGGCACTCCTGAATAGCTATTGAGAGTCCTTGGTTTTATTTGTCCAAGTCGGCGCTTTCTTAGTTGAGCCAAGTGAACACGCATTATTTTCATTTTATGCAAAGACCTTGTAGTGCATTATCTGGAATGCAAAGTTTAAAATCTGGTTAAGGCACCCTTCTAGTATAGCAGTGATTCTTAAAAGTTAGCGTGCATAAAAATTACCTCTGAGTCTTACTTTAAATCGGGCTCTGGGCCTAACGCCCCTACGTTTTGCAGAACTCTAGAAGGCACCCCACAATAATCAGTCTCTGAATAGGGCAGTTTTGAAGCTACTGGTCCAAGGACCAAAACTCTTGCTGCAGAAGGCAGCTGTAAAATAGGGATTCAATTAGTCCATTTAAATCACATTTTCTGTAAATACAGAGTAAATATTTAAAAGCAAAACAGAATAACTGATGATAGATTTGATTAGTCTTTCTATGAATAAGTATGTGAGCATTGTTAGGACTGTGATGTGGAGCAATTTAATTTTAAAGTTTAAACTTAATAGGGCTGTTAATTTGCCTACCAGAATGCTCTTCTAAGTTTGTACGAAGATGGAAGAAGATGGACGATGTAAGAATATAATGGCCTGGTATTTCAGAAGGTGCTGGTGATACTGGCCAGTTAACATTTCTTAGCACTTTGTGCCAGACTCTGTGAAGGCCTTTATACACGCTATGTTTTTTAGATTTTTAATTTTTGTAAAGTATTTTTTACATCCAGTGTAGGTCTCAAACTCAAAACCCCGCGATCAAGAGTAGCTCGCTCTATGCTCTACTGGTTGAACCAGCCAGGCGCCCCATGGGCTATTTCTTATAATCATCAAAATGCCCTTCTAAAATAGACGCCATTAGCCCCATTTTCCAGCTGAGGGAAACTAGGAATTAGAGAATATGAGTAATTTCTCTAGTGTTCCCCGTCTAGTCCAGTGGTAAAGCGACAGTTGAATCCAGGCCTGACTCCAGAGCACCATTAAGATTTTGGTGTTTATTTTTTCTTCTCTTTTTTTTTTCTGTTTATTTTGGAGGGGGAGAGAGTGCACGTGCACAGATGCGCACACAAGTGGGGGTGTGGGCAGGAAGATGGGACAGTTGATCCGAAGTGGGCTCTGTGCTGACCGCAGAGAGCGCGATGTCGGGCTCGAACTCCTGAACCTAGGTACCCCAGTGTTTGTTTTTTCTCACTACAAAAGTAGTGATGAAAATACAATTGAGGTCTATAGTGCAGAAAGTGAAAATATTTTGTGATCTTGCTCCCAGAGATAATTTAACCCTTTGATTTTTTTTTCTTTAGCACATGCTGATAAATAATGTTTTGCTTTACAGAAATGGGGTTTTTGTTTTTAACTTGATAATATCGCTTAGTATTTATATAGAAAGATATTTTATAGGTATTCTCATGGATATTGATAGGTATACATGTATTTTGCTCATGGTATTTGTCTCTATTTCAGCGAGATAAATCTAGGAAATGGATTTGCTTGATCAAAGGTATATATTTTTAAATTGTCAATAGATACTATAAAATTACTTTCCAAAAAGGTTGAACTGATTAATTCCTTGCTGCAGTGTGTGCTCTGTGATGGTTTTTATTGTTATAATCCAATACCAACCACATTGTCAGGCATATGGTAGCCGCTCAAATTGTTAAATGGATGAACATTGGATAAAGAGCCTGAGAGTCTGTTCACCCAGAGTATTGCAGAGCCTAAGTATTATAAACCTTTAAAAAATTGGCCAACTAGGGGCGCCTGGGTGGCTCAGTTGGTTAGGCGGCCGACTTTGGCTCAGGTCATGATCTCACGGTTCATGAGTCTGAGTCCCGTGTTGGGCTCTGTATGCTGACAGCTCAGAGCCTAGAGCCTGCTTCCGATTCTGTGTCTCCCTCTCTCTCTCTGCCCCTCCCCTGCTCACAGCTGTGTCTCTCTCTCAAAAATAAACAAACATTAAAAAACATTCTTTTTTTAATTGGCCAACTAGCAGATGAAAGAAATCTCATTGTTGTAATTTGCAGTTTCTGATAATGAAGTTGAACATCTTCTATGTTTTAGGTAGAATTACATTTTAACTTACTTTGAGTGACTTAATGTTGGGCCCTGTCCAAAGCGCTTCACATATATTATCCATATTACCTGATGTAATGGTGAATGAATCTTTTAAAGTAGGTGATACTATCCCCATTTTACAAATGAGAAATGGGACTTGCTTCAAAGGCTTGACGGCCCTCCTCCTCTCCCCCCACCCCCCAAAAGAAGGGCTTGCCCATAATTAAAACTGGTAAGTACCAAGCTCATTAGTTGAACCCAGGTCAGCCTGCTTTTAGAGACCATGCAGCCTTAACACTAAGCGATATTGCCCGGTGAGTGTTGTGTATTTTTAGTTTCTGTAAATTTGGGGAAGAAAAGAGTTAAAAGAAAGGAAAACTAAAATCCTACAAATACCTTTAGGAGACTGCATTTTGGGATTCAGTGCACATTGCTTGAAATGAGCGATTCAAGCTGCGCTTGTGTTCTTAGAATTTGCTGCATGTGTGATGGTTTGAAGGGTGGATGCTGGAACCGCTTTATGGATTCTCGTCAGGGTTCAGTGTACTCTCCACCCTCTTTGCTGAACTCATCATACATTGTGTCCGCTTTCAGCTTTCTTCCTTTAGTCATTAGTGTTGTGTATAAGATAGTTTTCTTTGTCTTTAATGAAACACACCCCGTTTAGCCTCCGTGCTCTTTTCTGGTGCTCTTTTCTGCGTGGCTAGCCTGATACGCCGGCCCCTTCAATTTTTATTTGGCACAGCCACAGAGGTATTGATTGTGCCTGGTTTTCATTTCTCTCAAACTGTATCCCACAAAGCAGTAGTTACTTGAAACATGATTTTCAAGAGTGTTAGTCTGTATGCTTTCTCTAGGAAACCTGTGGTGGATGAGTTGGGTAACAGGAAAAGCAGTGTTGAAAACCGTCTTGGTTTTTGTGCTGGCTGTTCGGTTACACGGCAGTTGTCTGAAATCCCGAATGACATAGAAGTTTGCACCCTGTTACAACATGGTGCCTTGACAATGATAATGCTTTGAGTTTCTGAGTTTCTCATTTCTCTCTTTCAAAAATGCAGCTCCTTATTTTTGTTAGATCTGTTCAGTTATTCTTCAGCTTCCCATCATTGATACATGGTTCCAGCAGACAGCCTTGGAGACCAGCTAAAATAAATGATCAGGTCTGGTATAGAAACCATTGACAGGCATAAAGCAGAGATTTTGAAGCCTTTGTAAAAAATAAAAATAGGTACATACATTGGAAAGCATTCAAAAAAGGAAAAGCAGTTGTTCATGCCTGAAAAACGTAAAGGCTTATACTAGAAGGGAAGGTTGGTTGTGATGTATTTAAATCAGCAGTGAAGAGTATTTTGTAATGTGAAACTCTGCTTAAACCGGAATATGTGGTATTACCGGGATGGGGCAAGGGGAAGCCGTCCAGGGTGAGCATCTTGCAAGCAATAGGTCACGGCTGGAATAAATTTAAAAACGCAGTAGAAGCGTATTATTTAGAAATATTGTAAGTAAGTGCAAAAGGAAGCTAAAAACAAAAAATTGAGGGTGATTGCTTGTAGGTGCTAGGGTGGGGAACTGCCCTTTTTTTTTTATAAGCCTTTTAAAAGCCGTGACTTTCAAAATCATATACATGGGGGCGCCTGGGTGGCTCAGTCGGTTAAGCCTCCGACTTCGGCTCAGGTCATATCTCACCCTCATGGGTTCGAGCCCCGCGTCGGGCTCTGTGCTGACAGCTAGCTCAGAGCCTGGAGCCTGCTAACAGTTCTGTGTCTCCTCCTCTCTCTGCCCCTCCCCCTCTCATGCTCTGTCTCTCTCTGTGTCAAAAATAAATAAAAACATTAAAAAAAAATCATATACGTGGATTAGTTTGATTTAAAAAAAAAAGGCGACAGAGAATAAATAAAAGGTGTTTAAGGACACACAAAAATAGGGGTGCCTGGATGGCTTAGTCTGTTGAGCATCCGACTTTGGCTCAGGTCATGATCTCACCAGCAGGGAGTTCCAGCCCCACGCCGGGATTCTGTGTGTGTGAGTGTGTGTGTGTCTGTGTCTGTCTCTGTCTCTCTCTTTCTCTCTCCCCCGCTGTGCCCCTCCCCCACTTATGCTCTGTCTCTGTCTCTCAAACATGAATAAATGTTTAAAAAAAATTAAAAATAAATAAATACTCTGAGGGGGCGCCTGGCTGGCTCAGTCAGTAGTAGATCATGTGATTCTTGATCTTGGGGTCATGAGTTCGAGCCCCGTGTTAGATGTAGAGATTACTTAAGAAAATGTTAAATAAATACTGAGACTAATATTTGAATTTTTTTATATTTGCTAGCGCTCTCCCTTTACTTTCCTCTCCTAGAGCCAGCCCCACATGGGCTGTCATGGCCTGATAGAATAAACAGTAGTTTGACTGATGAGTTTACCTGCAGTAGAATGTTTGGCTTTCAGAATTTGATTAAAGGACTTTTTATTCCCAGGTGATTTCTTTCCTCTGTGGTAATACTCATTTCCTTCTAATCGTCCTATTCCCCGCTGGCTTACTGCTTAGTCCTTTTGCAGCTATACCTGCTTAATGCCCCAATTGTTAACTTTAGAACAAAAGAATGATAATCACTCGTGCCCCTCAGATGAGCTCTCTGCAATGTGGTAATTATCCAAGAAGGGTGTCACTATAAATAATCTGTCCCCATTCTGCCAGTGTCCCTGTTGTTTTCTACTTTTATTTAGCCTGTATGAGAACTGTAACTGAAAACAGGAATGAGGCTTCATTTTCCTGTAGTTACGCAAAGGTCTAGATTCGTGACTGGAGAATTTCTTGCAGCAGTGATTGTACTGCCCACAGCTCACCACCACCTAAGGGTTATCACAGCATCTTTACCTGCAAAAATGCAAACAATTTGGTTCATCTTAGTACTCCTCTGGCACTGAGAAAAGCAGCTCTTCTCAGATTACCCGAGAGACTTCTGTTAGATTTCCTG